>SKCR01041348.1:0-95572 GCA_019454045.1 Zanthoxylum bungeanum | reverse complement strand
TCTGCGGAGACTCGTATAGACGTGTAGGTGTTTATAATAGATAAACACTGAACGGCTCACCGAAGATTCTTAATGGATGGTACGCCAACGTCAATAAAATCTTCTCTGGTTGAGTAGCATAGTGGTCTTTCGACTTGAGACACCACTGTGGATATATGAGATATCCTCCACACTTAGATGGCAGTCACGTCACCGATCTATTTAGATCAGACCTCCGCCTGTTCGTTGGGTGTGGACTGATCCTCAGGATATCCTGTGTGTGTCAAGATAGGATCCGTCAGTTCTGTGTACAGAGCATAGGTAGTCCATATATAATTAGCAGTCTGTTAAATCTGTGGCCACAGTATACTTCGGAAGTAAGTTCCGAATGTTATTTAGAGATTGCTAATGAATACGTCGACGGGATAATACCTATAGAGATTTGACGTTTACATCTATATCTCTGGGATTATCCGGATACCTGTGACGGAGAGATTATACGTATGCAATGACCTCGACCTGTATGATTCAGCGAGAATATCCGTGATCGTCATAATCTACGGGTGGATAGATTATGGACACGAAATTGTTTTTCGTGACGGATATACCTGAATCTAGAGAGTCTCAATAATGAAATATACTCGTAGAGCACTAGAGCAACACATATAAATAATATTGATTATTTATAAAGTCGTTTAAAGGTTAAACGCAAAATACATGCGAACGGGCCGAACCGTCTTTTCCTAATTAATGTGTATTTGTATTTAATATATGATATTATTAAATACACATTAATAAATAGTCAAATAGAAGGTATTTGACATATATCATCAATATATGTATTTGAGATATTTAAAGTAAATATAATACATATATTTGATATATTTATATTTAATTAATTATTTAATTATTTAATTGTTAAATAATTAATATAATTAAAATATAAATATATCACCAAATGATAAAGTTAGGAAATGATTATAAGTGTAGAAGTTTGACTTTACATTAAAGGAAAAAGTTGTCAAATTGATTTTGACTTCCTAAGATATTTATTCAAAATTGTTTGAAAATTGAAAATATCTTTTTCCTTTATTTCTTGTTAATTTCGGCCATGACACTTAAATATAAGAGTTATATTTATCTTAGTTGCATTTTTTGACTTAAATAAATATCTAATAAAGTTGTATTAAGATATTTATGCAAGTTGATAAAGTAATAAGTGAAATGAAATTGAAATTACAATTTCTTGTATTTGGCTTAATGAATTTCGGCCAAGGCTTGTCTTGCACAAGTATAAATTGTTTTCATTTCATTTCATTTCATAACCTAATACACTTTAAAGAAAACTCCATTAATGGAAGCAAAGGAAGCTTGTGAGAAAGAAAGAAGAAATCAAAGAAAGCTTGGATTTTAGTAAGTTTTTCCAACTTGCTATTAGAAAGGAAAATGTTCCTTAAGATCTAGGCTTTAACATATGATGTTATTAGATTATTTCTTTCTTTATTCTTTGTGTTTTTGATGATGGAAGTTTTGGAGAAGTGTAGAGCATGTGTGATGAAGGAAGCTTATGGCTATTGTAGTAATAAGTGTTCTTTTATGGTTTAGGAAACTTTGTTGCTAATCTAGAGTTGTTGACCCACTCTTAGATGACCTAGATTTGATCTTGAGTTGTTTCATTGTGTGTTGAGACTTTGATTGGATGGAAGAAAGATGATTGAAGTGTTGGATTTAACCAATTTGGTCTAATTTGTCCAATTTGATGAAATTGAAAAATTAGGGTTTAAGACCTTGTCCAAATTTGGGGCTTTTCATATATGTTGTGCATTTGGATGTGTATATGATGCATATAAAGTTTCATGTTCATTGGATTACATCTTGATGTGTTTTGATGCATGAAATGACAAAATGCACAAAATGCCCACCTAATGGTGCATTCGGCCAAGGAGTCAAAAATTGGGATTTTGTGTTGCCTTGGTGTTTTTGATGTTTTGAACATGCTAAGTTCATCTTAGAAATGATTTAGAATCATTCAAAATTGATTAGATCAATTTCGGACTAAAATGGACAAAATACCAAGTGTAAGGGTAATTCGGTAAATTCACTTAAATATGATTTATTGAATTTTATTTCATGATTTGATATATTTTAATAAATAAATAATTTTATTTATTTAATCCGAGAAAAAGTTTTGAAATCGGAAAATTTGATTTTCCACCGCTTCCGCTGCATTACCTTACCACCGGTATTCCCCCTAAAAAACCCCTACACTGCCATTCACAAAGATTAATCTTATATAAGCATACAAGTTATATCCTTATTAACCACTTATGCATGTAAATGTGACAAATCCATTATGCATGAATATGAGCTATATATAACCCGGGTGGTATTTGAAAAGTATGATTAATATGCATAACTCGTAAACTACTTCCTACTTAAACATGCTATATGGTTCAGGAATTACTTTTTTTTTTGAAAACCTTTTCTGAAAACTAATATTAAAATCAAACTTACTGAAAACCTCCTCCAAATATTTAATTTCTAGAAATCATTTCTAAATCTGTTTTCTGAAAACTATAAACTATAATCTGGTTTTCGAAGACTATCAACTGAAAGTCTAAAAGCTGTATAAAATCTGAAATCTAAAAGCTCAAAATCTGAAAACTGTGTTTGAAAACTAGAAACTTTATCTCACTCTTTCTTTCTGAAAAAGCTCTTTCGAAAAACTGTAACTGGAAGCTGAAAATGTTGTTTGAAACTGTAAAACTAAAAACTTTCTCTGAATTTTGTGTTTCTGTCTGAAAAACTGGACGTATGAGGGCGTTACATCTCGTCGTCCCCCCAAAGCATGCCACTACTGTCTCATATCTGGTGGTCTTGGGGCGTTACGTCTCGCCGTCCCCCAAGCCACAATCTGGAGGATCTGAGAGCGTCCCCTCAGTCCTCAACATGTGCACATATTTCTGAATCCGTTAATTCCAACAAGGTACCACTGGGATGGGTCAAATCCCAAATCCTGAATCCAATGTATCCGTCAAGTCCATACTGTGTCTCAAGTTACATACTGGGGTGAGTTTTTACCTCATGCCCCGAAAACTATAAAATCATGATCTGTAACTCAATCTGTAAAAACATTTTCTGAAATACGATTCTTTTCAAAAGCATTTGAAATCTTTCTTTAAAATATTTGAAATTGTTGAAAACATTGTTATCGTTTGCTCATCTGATGAAAACTTAAACACACACACACATACACATGCACATGCAAATTTGCATTTCTCATGCTTCTCTCTACTCTAGCCATGATTTCCTCTATAATGACCTTACAAACTACATGCTCAAATATCAACAAGATGTCTGTTCAAATCAAAACATGCTATATTTATGTTACATTCATACATATCTATATATATGCACACATTTAACCAACATAACTTAACTTACCTCTATAACTTACCATGTTGATGGCCCACAAATCATATGTTGATATTGCATAAATTATATTCATACACACAATCAAAGTTATTCTACTACAGCAATCATCAAACGTAAACGAGTTCCAAAAACTTAGTTCTTAACCTGATTCACTATTTTCTAACTATCTACTGGTACTCATGAATCTCATGACGTAATCTTTTATACATTCTCATAGTATGCATATATTGCTCAATTAGACCCTTATCTCATTACATACTTGTATCCTTATTCATGTTGCCAGTATTTTTATGTAATGCGTAATTACAAGCTTTTCTTTATAACACAGGTCCATAAACGTTTATCTCATTTATAACTCTAATCACATACCTAGGGTGTAGTTTTCTACATCCCCCAAACCCAAGTCTAATTAAATTATATTTATGAATATGACATCATTCACATGCTCCATCTATATACATATATATACTGGTCTATACCTACACATGTTTCTCTTTACTTCTGAATATTTCTGTTTATCTTTAACTTATATCTCTACTTATAATTGTTTGCTCTTATCTATATCTGTGTACCAATTCACTAGCTTCTTTCTTCTACGATCATCTTTACACATATACTAGTTCCATACATATGGTTATATATAATCTTTATTATAGTACTACTTTCGTACAACGATGACTTCTTAAGAAATCAAAGCATAAGTTACTTACTTGGCTAAACGAATGCCCACGGTCCGGGTCCGATCTGCCAAAACAAATCACAACATCTGTCAGAACCGCTATTTGCGAAACTTACAACTTATCCATACTAAACTACGGACATCCCCGGAACACCCGAAACAACTCTAATACTACGATCTAAACTTTATTGCTCTAATACATGCTCACTTTCTATTCTGAAATAACTAGATACCTCATATTCTCATTTTATGCGTTTGCCGCAAAACTTGCGGAAAAGTTTCCGCAAATGCTACGGAAGGGTCTCGAACCCTCCGAACTACCTCGAAATCGCTCAAATACCCTCGCAATACGATCATCGACACTCAGTCGCACGAGAAACTCCATTTTACCGGAATCTCGCTAATTCTACCGGATCGATCATATCTCATCTGATTCACCTCGGATTCTTCCACATTTATCGTTTTAACATATAAAGACATGTCCAATTCATTTCATGCAAATCCGTTACACTACGAAACTTCTGGAAATATCCGAATACAAATCGATACACTTTGAAATATGAAATTTTGAACGGAAAGTCGTTCCGAAATTCCGAGGCCATATTCGGACTCCCAACGGCCATACGAACGTGCTGGTGTAATCGAAATTCTAATCGGAGTTACTGTTCACATGGGTGCTACAGTACACGTGCCACTTTCTTCCTCGTTTCGCGTGCTTCCGGCCGCTGTTCGGCGAAACCGACTCCGCACACTCATATTACTCATCGAGGGTTTCGATTTGACGGGTGGCATGACTTGTGGTTCGAAGCGACGAGCCGGGATCGACGAACCCAAGCCGCTCCTCTTCTCTCTCTTTTTCTCGCCGTTCCGGCGACTGTTTGGACCAACGTCGGCCATCATCTGACTCACCGTCACCGGACGATGCTAGCGCCGCCGGGACGTCACCGGGAGCTCGCCGGCGTTCCTTTCTCTTTCTCATGTGCGATCTTCCCTCTCTTCTTTTTTTTTCTTCCTTCTTTCTTTTTTTGTAAATGGCTACTGAATATAATAATAATAATAAAATATATATTCCGAAAATTACCAATATACCCCTACTAATAAGGGTATTTTCACAAATCAGCCCATTCGAAGCCGTTCTGACGCGATTTTCAAAAAGTGCTGAACACGAAAGTTGTTCGTCTCGGAAAAACAAGTCCGATGGTTCAAGAACCAACTCGATCGAAGTTCGTTTGCCAATTTTGTGGCCAAATTGTAAACTTTACGCGTTTTCCAAAAATTGTTTATCTAACTTTTGATCTTACGCTTTTTCCAATGCGACGACTGATCAAAATCAATTATTATAACTCATATAACATCACTTAAACTCTTATTATTCATCATCAACATGCTCCGAGACTAAAATATTCGTCTGGAAATCTTCTGGAACAGTTCTGAAAATCCGGGATGTTATATATTAGCTAGACTTATATGACGAGCGTGTCTGAACTTAAAGAGTCTCACAATATGAAGTGTACTCGTTGAGCACTTGGGTAGCCAATAATTTTTGATAATAAACAATATTTGATATTATAATTATCAACTAAGATAACTAATGGTGTGTTTACGTACTCGTAATCGGAATGAGATGTAATCGGAATGAGATCGAATCAGAATGAGCTGGAATGAGAATGATAAATCGGAATCAGAATAAGTTGTTTACTTAACTGTAGGAATGAAAATCGGAATGAAGTAGTATTACCATTGGTGTGTTTACTTTGTCTAGTAATCGGAATGAATTGTTAAAAAGTTACAAAAATATCATTAGTTATAATATATATTAATTATTATTAATTGTTGATGTATTAAATTACTAAATATTAAATTATTCTTTCATAAAAATATTAATTATTAAATAATATTAATTATTAATTATTGATTAATTTTATTTATTGTTGATTATTTAAGTATTAATTAATTATTACTTTACTAACTACTTTTAATGTATTAAATTACTAAATATTAAATTATTCTTTTATTCAAAATATTAATATTTTTTATTATTAATTATATTTATTATTTAAGTATTAAGTAAGTATTACTTTATTAATTAATTATTAATGTAATAAATTACTAAATATAAATTATTCTTTTATTAAAATGTTAAACATTTATTATTATTAATTTTATTTATTATTTATAAATTAAGTATTAAGTAAGTATTATTTTATTAATTAATTATTAATGTATTAAATTAGTCAATATTAATTTATTCTTTTATTAAATTATTATTTTATTAAAATAATAAATATTATTTTTTTATTAATTGTTACTATATTTTATTATTATTTATAAATTAATATTAATTATTTATTTTATGGGTAATATTGTAATTTCCCATCAATAATAGGAATGAAAATCTCATTCCCATGGGGATGGTGGGAATGTGATTCTCATTCCCCATTCCCAAATATGTGGGCCCCACTCCCATTCTCATTCCTATTTTTATTCAATTTTAGAAAGTAAACCTTATTGAAAATGATTTTCATTCCTTCATTCTCATTACCCTCAAGTAAACATACCATAAGTATTATTGGATAATATTGATTAGTTAATTTGTCGTAATTGCATTAATCAAGAATTATACAAAGGCTTAATTGTAATTCATAAATATCTCTACCATTTGATGATATTTTGGTAAATACAAATATGTAATTATAGGTGTATTTGACTTGATTTAATTGGATAAAATTAAAGTGGTAGACATGTAACTAATCCATTAATTAAACTTTGTCTTGATTTAATTGGATTAAATTAAAGTGGTAGACATGTAACTAATCCATTAATTAAACTTTGTCTTGATTTAATTGGATTAAATCAAAATGGTAGACAAAAGTGATTAATCACACCTAATTATACATATTTGGACAAATTAGATTACACTCATATAAATGTTGATTAAAATTTTTATTTATTAAAAATTACCTAAGTTTTGTTATAAATAACAAGCTTGAGCAAAGGTTTTAATCAAGTTAAGAAAGCTAAAACAAGCAAGTGTTAGAGAAATTAGTCTAAGTTAGAGAAGTGTTTAGAGAAGCCTTAGAAGATCTATACAATATTTCAACAAGGAGAAATCAAAACTGGATCTTGGAGTGAAGCTTGCTAACATTAGAATCAAGATTGGATCTTGGAGTCAAATTTTCTAAACCTTAGAAATTGTCCAACCATTTCAACAAGGAGAAGATATTGGATCTTTATACAAAGCTTATTAGGTAAGTTTGAACTTCTCATAAGTTATGTTCTTCATTAGTGAGTAATCATTAATGAGATATATAGTGATAGCTTATGTATTGGATGCATAATAACATAACTTAAAATTAAAATTAGGTTAATGAATTGTGTATAGATGCTTTAGAAGTATAAATACACAATAGGCTTGTAATTGGGTCAAAGATGTCCATGTCGGACATGGAAAAATTAGTAAGAGTTTGGAACTCTAGATTAAAGCTTAGAGCTAAGACTATCATTCTAGAATCACTAACCACTTTGAGTGACCTAGAATTGCTCATGAATCATTTCATTGTAGGATTCTATTTTGGTTTGTATTTTGATTTAAACAAATACATATATGTATTTAGAATACATGTATGTTAGTTGTATAACATGTGTTGTGGTTGATTTTTATGTTAAAATTGGTTTTAAGGTGTATTGAAATGATAGGAGAAAATTGGAAGTGTTTAGGATTGATTTGAAGATTAAAATGCTATCTGCCAACATTTTATACAGGACAACTGTTGGGTTTCTACTATCGTCCCAATGATCATTCAAGCAAGAAATCATGTGTGAATACAATAAAGAAGTATGGCGGAATCATACTTACAATGATCGGTTTGGATGCGACGAAGAAAAATCATTTCCCTCATGGTGATGAAGCTCTCGGCCAAGGTGGTCTTTATGCTCTATGAATGATCTTCAAGCTCCAAGATTTGGTTTGGATTCCATGCTCATGGGAAAGGTTCCCTATCACCTTTGTATGCCCTCTTTGGTGTGTTAGCACTAGGAAATTTTACCACAAAATTTCCCATTTTCTTCTTCAATGTCTCGGCCAAGCCAAGAATTTGTGAAGGAAATTGGCCCTAGGCCGAATAGGGAGAGAATGAGAAGAAGGCCTCTTGGCCGAAACTTATAGGGAGAGAGAGAGTGAATGAAATGTTTTTTATTTCAAAAAACAAAGATATACCAAATCCAAGAAAAGATAAAAGGCATTTAAGCCTTCCAACCACTCTCATCAATCATGAATAGTGACTTTACATCACATCACTCAAAGTGACATGACTTGTATCACTTGATTGCTAGTGATTTGACGCTTGATGTGACTTGTGGGCCCCATTCGATTCGAAATGCGAGCGGCCCCCGCAAACACTCCCGGGCTCGGGTTCGTTAATTCCGAATTAATGAATTTTCTGTTGCGACGTAATTAAATCAAATTTAATTAAATAATTATGCCTAGTAAAATTACTATTCACGTCGCTAACGAATTAATTCTAAATCAACTCGTTTGCCCGAATTAAAATCCGATTTTAATTTCGCGTCGAAATCCAATTTCGTTTAATATATCGAACATATTATTTTATCGATTAATTCCAAATTAATCGTTCTATCTCTTTGAATAGTATTTTATCCCAGATAAAATATCTCTGTAATTAATCCTAGATTAATTTTCTCTCTCATCTAATTAATCCCAGATTAATAAAGTGCGAGTCATACGTCATCGGTGAATCTTCGGGAAACGACCCATGAGATCCCCAGATATATTGGCAGTAAATCCGATCGTCGGACTATCCGAACACGTACGTACCTAGTATTATGTTTTTACCGATTTACAAGATAAGGTTGGCTTCTAGCAAAACGCCATGCCTACCCAATTCTCCAGAAATATTCTTAAAGGAATATTATAATCTATATCAGGCGTAGTATACTTAGTATCGGATGTTCACATGCAAGGTCTGGGGCTGGAATAGTGTCTGCCCCGTACGAAGCACATATCGGATGTCTGGTAACTAGTCTCTATAATCGGATAAACATGACCTAGTCATATTATCCCGATGACTGCAGTACTTAAGAGTACTAGTTACGTATCTTACGTGATCATCATCTCCACTATGACTGGAGTGACACTTCCATCTCGATATCATACCCAATACACTACGATTCTCAATATACCCAGAAGAGGCGTACACAGAACTGATTAAAGCCCTGGACGACCAAAACTAAAGTATATTGATTGTCTCAAGTATTAGCAGTGCAAGTCTCAGGTTAAGACCAAATACACCTACCCTGATTCAGACTTCCATAGACACATAGTTATACTACCAATGGAATTCTGAGGGGTCTATCCAGAGCGAAGCTGTTTTCCGTACCATCGGTAAAACACAATCTCCTATTACACTTGTTTGAGTATCCAATACCCAAATATATGAGAACTATGCTGTTATGCTGCCACAACTCGCTCAAGTGTAATACTAGTCTATTCGGCATTATCGATGTCCAATCTCGGTAATACTACGACTAAGGATATTTAATGATTAAACCTTCGTGGATTGATACTGTCTCATATCATCTCAATCCGGAACTAATCATAAGGACCTTCTATCATTTATTTATCTTGGTAATCCAATTACAAATGATAAAAGAGCAATTTCCTCTGTCACATAGTTAATTTGTACAACAGCACCGTGTTCTGTACAAATAGTGATGCTATGAGTCATAATTATCCAACAACAACTTCGTGACATTGAGCATCAAACATCTGGGTGTCGCGACTCTCACCCTTGCACGTCGCGACTTCGAGACATTGAGATCTTGCATATTGCTCTCGCAGATTTGGGCGTCGCGACTCCCAAGCCTTCCTGTCGCGACACCAAGAGTTGAGAACACTAAAACTTCATTTTCTCAATTCCGGAGTTTCCGGACTCCGATTTGGTCCCCATTTTTTCCTAGGGACTCGTATCAAAATGTAGTTTTCATTAAAATATACATATACTTGATATCCTTGGGTTAGACCTACTTCCACTGCGCGAGATATCGATTCGACCCCAGAGGTTCTATGACTGCCCCAACAACATACTTAATACAACGTAATATATACGTGCAAACATCATTAAGCCTCATGGCCTAACTTGAAAAATCTATAAATATGTGGACCTCTGACGTCGTGTTCCTAATAACTATAGTTGGAATCTATCTTCTCTAAAGTTTGTCATCTACATACATGTTGTCTTACAACACAAAGTTAAAAGTGGAAGTGTAAGTCGTATAAATGGCCTGGTGAGTGAATACTAAAAATTAAGTGAAAATTAACGTAATATATACAAATAAATTTATTTGGGTGGATTCGGATCCTCTAGGGTTGGATCAGTGCCCCGCACAGCGGAAGCAATCTCAGATCGGCGGGTTTGGTAAGTGTACAATACAAATAATTAAAACTCATGATCATGTAACCCCAGGTTAAATATTTCATTTAAATTAAACAATATATTTAATTATGAGTCCGTAGGAAAAAAATCTAGGACAAATCAGAGTCTGAAAACTCCAAAATGGAGAAAATAGTTTAACACGCTGGCATTACAACTCACCTTCTGCTCGCGCTACGATGCGTAAGTGCTAGAGAACCAGCTCTGTGCGCGTCATATCGTGAAGGCTTGCATGTCGCGACTTACATTTACTCGTCACGGCGTGCCCTGCTCTTGCGTTGGGACGCTAAAGAACAAAAGCTCCGTGATGCGACTCTCAAAGTCCGAGAGCTCTGTGTCGTGCCGTGTAATTTAGCGCATCGCCACGCTCCCCTACATAAAATGATTTCAGAGAGTCATTTTGCATGCGTGTCGCGACACATCCATTTTCTAGGGAGCATATATATTTTGTTCCAAACATACATCACTTCCAACTTTCTCCAATCACCACCAAACACTCAAAATCTAATTTTGACATCATAACTAAACACATTTTACAAACTTCAATAACAATCAAAGAACAAATCATGTCATTCTCATAATATCCAATATTATTACACAAAAATTAATATACTCAAAATACATATGTGAATCATTTTGAAACCAAATCACAAACCAAACATGAATCCCATAAAGAAGAAACTCAAGAATTATTATTGGTCACTTAAAGATGGTCAAGTGATTTTAAAATGGTAGCTTTGGTTCTAAACCATCATTTAGGATTTCGAACTCTGATTGGTATTCCATGTCTAACAGGAACACTCATTAACCTAATTACATTAAATTTATGTCTCTATGTTTTTCAAGTACCAATACACAATTCTTTTAACCGCAACACAATCACAAGCTATGCTATTATATATCCAATACATAACACATCACTAAATGCTTCAAACATGACATACAAATCATAAAAGAATGCATATCATGAAAGAGATAATCAAGAAGTCGCCTAGTAAGCTTGAACAAAGATTAAATTTTCAAATCTCTTTGATTGAGTTTTTGAGACACTCAAAGTTTTTTCCACCAAAATCTGTAGTGTTTGCCTTACAAGCTCTCCACCAAATTATAGTCTATGTTAAATTATGAAGGTTTAAGATTTTGCTACCACTTAAGTTTATATATGCCTTGCATAATAAATCATAAATATGTTGGCAAGTTCTCGTAGGACCACATATATGTAATAGATGTTAATCCAATTATCAATAAGCTTACAAGTTGGCTAAATATCAATTTGCTAGCACACCATATTATTATATATTATAATTACATAATATCTCTCTATAAAAAATATATTAATTGAATAATAATATAAATATCATGTAATTATTTATTTAACCATTAAAAATTATAAGTAATCCAATTAATCTAATAAATAATTAATGTTATCCAATAATATTTTAATTATTTAGTTGATAATTATAATATCAAATATTATTTATTATCAAATACATTTGGCTACCCAAGTGTTCAATGAATACACTTCATATTGCAAAACTCTTTAAGGTCGAATACGTTTGTCATATGACCTCTATAAATATGTACGCAAATCGGCCACCTTTAAATTATGAAGAACACGAATTATATTTCCAAACTATACAAGCCAAGATCGTCACATATGTTTAAACAATCCCTCCCTTATAGGCTATGCGAGTGGTGCGTAAGAAACATAGATTACCTGTCAAGTTTCCAAACGCACATCTCATATTGTTGTCAAGTTCATGATTTTTACAACTAATCAAAATACCATTTCTGATGTATACATGATCAATCTTAGGTAATTGACTCTGGCCAAAGTCTTCAAAAACGCGACTCAAAATAATAGATACCTAAACCTTTTAATGGTACGCATTCGGGCCGACACTTGATTATTAGAAGCATCGGTCCATACCCAACGAAAATCCAAAGGTCAGACCAAGAAAGGTCTTTGACATGCATGCCATATAAGTGTGGAGAATCACACACAAAATCAATATTATCATATGGTTAGAGTATTAGATATGCTACTGGACTCGAGGAGATTCATATTGACAGTGGCATGCAGTACCAACTATTATGAATCGTCTAGTGAATCATTCAGTATTAGTAGCAATGAATACCTACATGTCTATACGAGCTAACATTGCTCATGGTCCATTAGATCTGACCATTGGAACTCTAATTCCAATATACGATATGTGCTGCTAGTAGTATTATTAATAGTAGTAGTAGTAATATAATAATAATAATAATAATAATAATATAATAATAATAATAATAAGGTCAATGTTATATAATAATAATAATAATAATAATAATAATAATAATAATAATAATAATAATAATGACAACAACAACAATAATAGTTACCAATAATAATAATAATAACAACAACAACAATAATAGTTACCATTAATAAAGTATTAAAAAAATACAGTTACATTATTATCTAATAATAAATTATCTTACAATATATTGTTCGCATTGAAGTTCGAAGCACCAACTCAAACAGAATTTGCTTCATAAATCCCGAAACTTGACTCGTGAGCATATGAAATGTAAATTATAAATTATACTTCTTGGAATCTATCTATAACTTATGTACTGTAACTGTGGGTTGTGAAACATGAGCTAGAAATTGTAAAATAGATACTGTAAGCATGATACATGAAAACTTGCGCTGTAAACATGACAAGTGGAAGACATAGCCGTGGACTGTAAACATGGGCTGTCGTGACTTGGAAATTATGACATGTGGACCATGAATCATAACATATAAATTGTAAACATGATATAGGTTATACAACTAGGCCCGTCTGCGGTTCGGTTTCAAATTAGAACTGAACTGGAATGAGAACCTCTTGAAACCTATGGTTTCAAGAACCGGTGATTCTGATTCCAATAATCAAAATCGGTATCTTATTTTTTGATTCGGTTATAATTTTGGAACCCCTGATTCATATTTCTAAATCGTAAAAATAAAAAATAACTAAATAAAAAAATTAATAATGAATTCGTGAAATATGAAATTTAAGTATGAAGATTTTTTTATTATGATGATATTTCTATAGTAATATTTATTAATTTAATTAAAACTAATTCAATTTATATTTAATTTTATTAATTTTTTTATTAATACAGTTCGGAATTGCAAACGAAATAATAATTTTACGGTCCGATTATGGTTCATCTTTTAAAGGAATCAGAACTACCGGTTCCAGAACTAACACCGCTGGTTCCAGAACCGCAAACTGGTCTATATACAATGTGACTTGTAAATAATTACACGTGAATTGTAATTCATAAGTTGCAAATCGTGGAACATAAACTGAAAATCATGTAACATGACCTGCAGACTATGACTGTAAACCGTAAATTGTAAACATGTTTGTATGCTTAAACATGGTCTACAAATTATAAACATGAAGTGTAAACTGTAAATTATAGATTGGAAATGTAATTGTAGCTGAACTGTAAACTTAAAATTATAATATGAAAATAGATAATTTATGGAGCTGTCATGAAAACAACACCACTATCGTGACCTGAGGGCATGAAACCTACTCGGTGGGATCTAGCATAATATAAGCAAGGGAACATGATCATGAACATGAATAAGCCTAAGAGGATTTCCAAAGAACCATTAGGCAAACTGAAACTGAGCATACTCGAGTAGCTGTAATTACAATGGGACACACTTAGCTGGAAAATAGCGACGTGTAAGCAGGAAAGCATGAACATGAATGTAAACGTGATCATACTTGAGCAACTATACATGAGGGGACGACATTCTACTGGTATTTTTGAAATTGATTATTTATTTATATTCGAGAACATGTTATTCATTTATTATCAAACATGAATTTAAACTGTAAATCTTGAGAAATCATGAACTATGAATCGTGAAGCGTAAACTATGAACATGCAATGTAAATATGTAAGATGTAAGCATGAAACATAAACTGTAATTCATGAAAACATACTCTGTAGACCATAAACCATGACACGTAAAACGTGAATCATGAACTGACACGTAAATGGTAAAATTGTGACGTGTGAAAATAAACTGTAAACTTGACCAGTGTGACATAAATTGTAAATTATGAAACGTAGGATGTAGACTAGAAAATATGACGCTTGAACTGTAACTCATGAACTGAGCTGTAAATTGTGAACTAAAATCATACATATCATAAACTTAAAACTAAAATTATGAACTGTAACATGTCAGGCGTGAACTGGAAACATATAAATCATGAACTGAAGACATGTAAGTCATGAGCTAAAAACCGTAAAAAGCATAAGCTGTAAACATAAACAGTGACCTTAAACTGAAAACTAAAAACATTACCTAAAACTATAAGTATGGCTCAAATTGTAAACGAACTGAAAACTGTAATCATGGTAGACAACTGTATAATGTAAATTAGAAAAATGATTGAAAACTGTAAACATGATAGCGTAACTGCAAAATTTAAACATGAAAACTGAAAACATGTCATAACCCAAAACTGTGACATGAACTGAAAAGTAAACATGAACTGAAAACTATAAACCTGACTTGAAACTATAAACTTGAATTGAAACTGTAGAATGTAACTAGAATATGATTGAAAATTGTAACATGAATTGAAAGCTTGAGACTGAAAACTGAATCATGACTTGAAAACGTAAATATGAACAGTAGAGAATGACAATAAATCATAGACATGAATGGTAAACTACAATCATGACGTGAAAGCTGTTACATAAACTAAAAACTATAACTTAACTATAAATAATGAAACATATATTACAAACTGTGACTTGTAACTATAAATCATGAAATGAAAATCTGTAAATTATAGACTAATATATATATATTGAGTTATGCATACAATGTTCGTACATAATTCATTACCTATTTTAGAATAAGTATGAGATGAATATTTTCTGAGAAGATTTTCATCTCCTTATGGTAGTCTTCTACATTCTGAAACCATTATGTAAGATTCTGAAGCTTGTGGTACAAGTCTCGGTAGTAGTGGCTAGGTAGGAATCACTACCTTATGACTGTCTTCAATTTTCCCATATAGTGATCGAGCACTCCTTATTCCTCATAATATTTTTCATCATCTGGTCCCACCAAACAAGTGTATGATATGTAAACTCAATAACAGCCAACTTTACATTCTTCATCTCTGAATAGTTATGGAAGTAAAAAATAATCTATAGTTTATGTTCCCATTCTAGGTAAGCTTCAGGATCACTCTTGCTTGAAAAGAATGAGTAGTCATCTTGATTTTGCCTCAAGAACCATTCTAAACATCTTTTCATTCCTACCTCTTCTATGCTGAAATCTACATGTATCCACCTCCGACACTCTGTCAAAGTCCTCATCATAGTCAAATTCATTCTCGGCCTCCATCTTATAAATGGGTACAGTCTGTCGCCCACTAGATCTAGGAGGAATAGGCCTCGCCTCAGTGGCTCTAGGTGGTCGTGGTGGTCTATTAGCCTAAGTGTTATTGTGTTTCATTGCCTACACTTTATCTCGAACATCCCTCATCAACTTTAATACCCTATCAAGCTCTTACTAAAACACCGTTATAGAATTCGCAACATCTCTCAATATGTGGAGAATAATCACTCTGGCTCGAAGCTGCGGCTTCTCTGAACATGCTTAAATTCTCCTCTGATTTTTTTTCTTTTATTTTTTCTACAACAAAAACATTAGTAATAAAATAAATAAAGCGGAGAATCCTCACAATTCTCTTGTGTTTGTCACTCAAATGGTTTTTACCCGAATCTAATCTCTCCCACATTTGTTTTCCACCTCTGTTGCCTTAGGATGAGTCTCAAAGGATTTGAGCCTAGTATGGTCGAAACCTTTAGTTTTGTCCCAGTGGCATTATTCAGCTTAATCACAAGTGCAACAAATATGTAGACAAAATCAGAAAGGGAACAAGACGATGACATGATTCACGAGACTTAGTAAAGAAAGCGAGGAAGAGAACATTCTAGTTAAGTGCGCACGAAAGATAGAAAACACACATACTATAGATTACAGCAAATAGGATAATAGGTAACCAGTTTCACTCAAAATTTGGAATTTTTAAACACGCACAGGTAAATTACCTTAATCACATCGTCTTAATAATGCTAATACTAGTAAAAAAAAATTACACGCAGTCACAATTTTAAAATTTTATACTTTTTTAAAATCGAGTCCCTCGAACCTTCTAAGACGTTTGATGTACTGGGATTTGCCTAGTTACGATTGATTCCCAATTTCCCTCACCAAGTTACAGAGTTACCTACTGCCACAAGGAGTCATAAGGCTTTAGAACCCTATATTACATAAATAAAATAGTGATAAACTTGACTGAAAATACAGGGCAAAACAGAACAAAACAGAATCAATGAAACGTAGACAGGTAAAAATGAAACGCAAAAAGTAATGAAAAGTATAAAACACAAACATAAAAAAGGAAAATGAATGATAGAATATGCAGAACGGAAAAACAAAGGGACACAAGATAAAATAAATAATAAGACAATTGAATAGATATGTGAACTGACCTTGGAACCTTTGCTATAATACCAACTGATGAGAACCTGCTTGGAACAAGACAATCAAACCCACATTAGATTGAGATCGTTCCCAAGAAAGGAAAGACAGTTCGGGTGCAACTCTAAACCTCTAAAGAACAAGCGATAGAGATCTAGAGTACTAATGGAGGCGCCACATAGGATTAGCAAACCTTTGATAAGCCAAAATCAGTGAGAACAAGTAGAGAGTTTCTCAAAGCTCATGAAAATACTTTAATTTTTATTAAAAAATATGTTGCTAAAAACATAGTCTAAGTTAGCATTTTATAATGAGGCTTTAACCAAATCCATAAAAAATGAAAAGATCAAACTACCCATACGCCAACAGACATGTATTCTACACTAACATAGGAAAAACCCCACGTGCAAACCCATGCACGCTTAACCTAATTCCGAAACATAACAATAAATCCTAAATAATATGCCAATATAAGTAAAAGGCTGAATTAAGACATATTTCAAGCTTTAAATAAAACAACAATAATTAACAAATAAATGTACTAAAGTAGGCCTAAGTATTATGATGCTCCACAACCTGAATAAGGTTTACCACCATAGGTTCGTCCAACTTCAAGCCCATACTCAATGTAATGGAGACTCGTGAATAGTCAGATATGGTCATTTATACGAATCCATGCATTGCTTCTTGAATCTTTTTACCTCAAGATCTCGTGATTGGACCATTTGGGACATGCACAGTGGTAGACCCTACCAAGGTTCCGGTTCCGAACCGGAACTAAACCGGTTGGAATTTGATGATTCTAGTTCCAGTTCCAGAACTGAAACTGAATATAATTTGTTTGGTTCTTATCCCAATCGAACTGGTAGGAACCACTAGAACCGAACGATTCCAACGGTTCCTACAGTTCCAACCGGAACCGGGTTGGAACCCTAGGGTTCTAACCATCCCCAACGACTAGTAGCCGTTGGGCTGGGGCATGGAGTCGTTCAACTTTTAAAAAAAAGTAAAAAAAAAATTAATTTCCCAAATTACCCCTAATAACATTAATAAAATGATTAATTTTAAGGGCATTTTAGGTATCACTAAAAATATCTTAAAATGTATAAATATGTGTCATTTTGCATTATTTCAACACACCAATTTCTCAATTCTCAATTCTCTCAATTCTTATAATTCTTTTATTCTCAATTCTCTCATCTACAATTATAATTTATCATTCTCAATTCTTTAATTCTTTAAACTTTCTTAAATAACAAATGACAGGCTCATCTGAGAACATAATATCAAATGTGTCAACCCAAAAGAGCGGCCCTAGTAGAGGTTGAAATTAAATTAGAGAATTGAGAAATATCATTTGTAAATTAAATGGTATTAAACCGATAAAATTTTCACGAGATGTTCCAACACATTGGAATTCAATTTTTTTTTTATGTCAAGCTTTGCAATACAAAGATGCATTATGTAGTTTTTTTCTCAACATGTTCAATATATCACACTTTTTCCTAGTAAATGGGAAAGTTGTGATAAATTTTGAGATATTTTAAAAGTTTTTAATGATGCTACAAATTTTTTTAGTGGAATTTATTATCCTACAACACATTTATTTATTCCTGAAAGTTTGAATGTTGGTACTCTCGATGAGCATGTTGAAAGTCCCGATCCTAATAATATTGTTTTGTTTAAAGCTATTAATGTTATGAAACGAAAATGGTTGCATTATTTTAGAGACATTCTTTTACTTTATCTTATTGCTGCTGCTTTTATCATAGATTTAAATTGGAAGGTTTGAATAATGCTTTACAACCTTACTATGGATATTTATGAATATTAGATGAAATTGATATTATAAGAATAATAGCTAAAACAAAAATTGATTTAATAGAATTATTTAGTAATTATATTAGAAGATATAACTTGCAATCAGTAGAACAATCTAGTAGTAGCGAACACGTAATACAAACAAGACTCAGTGCATGTGATCGTTGGTTACTACAATGAAATCAAAAATATAGGGATAATGTGATTAATAAACCGGAATCAGATAATTATTTATCTATAAATTTCGAGTTTTCAACTGAAAGTTTAATTAGTAAAAATTTTCAAATCCTTGAATGGTGGAACTGACATCAAAATATATATAATGTATTATCAATTTTTGCTAAAGAGATATTAGGAGCACATATTTCCACCGTTGCGGTTGAGCAAGCCTTCAGCATGAGAAGCAATATATTGGAAGTTAGACGGTCTTCATTACATCCAAGCACTCTAAAAGTAACAGCACGTGTGGATAATTGGACCCGAAATAATCTGAGGCAACAGGAAGATGTCTCCGATGAATTTGAAGACTTGTTCGACAATACATCTGCAAGTGCAAGCGGAGCTGGAGCTGAAGGATCAATAGCCAATGATAATGATGATTGATAATTAAAGAATTGTAAAATTACATTTGGGAAATATCTTAAAATTGTAATAGAACTACGTGAGCTTTGATTCCTTTCACCCCTGGAGGATACGTAGGCAACTTAAGTTTATAAAATTTTAAGTTCAAGCTCATTAATTTAAAAATTTTATTTTTAATTTTTTAAACAAGAATTTTATTTGTAATTTAATATAAGTTTAATATATAAATTCAAATTCATAATTTTAAATTAATTTTTCAATCTCATTTTTTTTAAAAAAAAAAAAAAATCGAAAGGAACCGGAACCGGAACCGAAAATTCCACTTAAGTGTGGAATAGGAACCGAACCGGAATTAACCGGTCCGAATCTGTGGCTGAACTTGGTAACTTTAAGCCAGATGACGGGTCTATACTATGGTGGTCCGTCCTTGTGCATCATGGGCCTCATCATAAGCAAGCAATCGTTTATCTTTAGTTATATCAGCCATGGAAGCTGGACTGGCTTAAAGTTGCAAAGTTCAGTGAGTTGTAGAGCTTATATCTCAGGAAATAGAGAATTAAAATTTATTTAAATCATTTTTTTTAATTTTATTAAGTAATTTTGCGGTTCTGATTCTAATTCCGATTTTGGATCAAAATCACAAAAATACAGTTCAGAATCGAAACCGGAACCGTACTTTTACGGTTTGGTTTCGATTCCTCTTTTTCGAGAACCGAAACCGCCAGTTCTGGAACCGCTTTTTCGAGAACCGAAACCGCCAGTTCTGGAACCGCAGGCAAGGCTACTCTAAGCTCCCCCAACAACCGTACCAATTGAAACCTAAAGCATACATTTATTGATGTGATCTATTTATTAGGCAGAGCACAAATTATACTATTTATTATATGGATTCACACATTTAGATTCAATCAAAACTGTTGTTTATTTTAATGTCCACTATACCCCTGGAGCACAAAGAAACTATATCACAAAACAAATAGAAAGAATTACAACTTTAACATAAATTTTACAATGATGTAGACAAGATAAATCTACAGTAATTCCCAATAATAATGAATGGAGATTATCTGCCTTCGTCAATAGAAGAATATAGAGATTATCTGCCTTCGTCAATAGAAGAATATGAGATAGAGTTTCTAGAATATTCCTCAACAAAACTGTTGCCTCCGGAAGTTTTGGTAACTCCAGTGTTGGTACTGCTCGCATAAGTGTTAGTATTGGTATTATTGGTATTGGTATTGGTATTAGTGAAAGCAGAAGTTGAGGTAGTAGTCGTCCAACGTCCTCCACGACCTTGAATTGCCGGTTTACCTGGCTTCGGCAAAGTGAATGAGTCGCCTGAAAGCATGAGATGAACAGAGTTCATGTCAGGTCTTTCTGCGATGCTTTGTTGACAACACAATAGCCCGAGCTGAATGCACATTGCTGCCTCATCACGATTGCACTTTGTGAGGCTTGGATCCACTAATTTTAATGCCTTCCCGTCTTGAAACACTGCCCATGTCTGTATAAGAGAGCCAAAAAAAAAAAAAAAAAGTTCAAGCATACTGACTAGTTGCTTGCTCTCCCTTTTACAAAATTAAAATAAACAATACTAGTAGCTCAACCAAACCACAACTTTCCAACAATCCATTTCATTCATTAAAAAATGAATTAGTACTACTGTACTACTATAAAATTGAGGAATTAAGAATTTACCCTACTTCTTTATTATCTAAAACCTACTTCTTTATAAAATTGAGGGATTAAGAATTAGTACTAAATGAATTAGTACTGCTGTACGACTATAAAATTGAAGCACAGCCAAAAGTTTGAAAGCACTTCAAGTTCGGATAAAATTCATAAAACCTCAGTGGTCTCCCTAATTTATCATCATGGATCAGAGAGGAGAGGGGCAAATGTTTCATACTGTACTCACCCAGAATTTGAGAAACAATAAAAATCCTAAAATATCCGAAAACCATAAGTAGACAATCCTTTCAACTTGAAAAATTAAAAGCCCTCCCTTTTTATCTTCAAATCATGATGATTTTGGCAATTGTCAGGCCTGGTTCATTAAACAAAAGCATCAATAACAATGTTGCTTTTTGGCTATGACCACACATAGAACAGGCTTTTCATATCCACATTTCACAAAATTAGATATTCATATCTAAAGTTATTTTAGGCAAGAAGAGGATCTGAATTCTCCATGGAATTAACTTACATAGCTCAGGAGGTCTGCTTTTTCTGCGCCAAGACGTCCATCATAGTTCTTTCTTCCACTTACAATCTCTAAGACCAAAACTCCATAGCTGAAAACATCTGTCTTCACTGACAAATATCCATGCAACGCATATTCAGGGGCCATGTAACCACTGCATAACAAATCCTTCAATTAATCCAACTTCTCAAAGAAATAAATCAACCTATGAAAAATTTAGAATAACATAAATCTAAAAACCAATTAAGGATTATTTTATGGGTAAAAAAAAAAAAAAAAAATCTGACAAGTGAAGAAAACTACTCACTGGGTACCAGAAATCCTGAATGTATCAATGTGGGTATCTTCCCCAGGAAATAGTCTCGCCAGGCCAAAATCAGAGATTTTGGGATTCAGTTGCTCATCCAGCAAAATATTACTAGCCTTAATGTCTCTGTGAATGATCCTTTCAGGGGCCTCCTCATGCAGGTAGAGAAGACCTCTAGCCACACCTGTAACTATTTGGTATCGTGTGGTCCAATCCAGACCTGAAGACTTGGTCTTATCTGCAAAATTTTTAACTCTCATATTAGTAGTCCTAATTTCAACCAAACAATCTAGCTGAATTTTAGTTTATAATAAGTTATGTAGGAATTCATTTCATATCTTTCTCTTACCGAAGAGAAAGTAATCAAGGCTTTTGTTTGGCAGGTACTCGTAAACAAGCATCTTCTCAGGTCCTTCTGCACAACAACCAAGCAATGTGACCAAGTTCTTGTGCTGAATTTTCAACAACACCTTCACCTCATTAGTAAATTCCCTTAATCCCTGCCTTGAGTCTACCGAAAGCTTCTTCACCGCTATTTCTTGACCATTTGGCATTAATCCCTACAAAAACAGGCTAAATTTCATTACAAACTTAACAGTAATTCAGACAATTCCAAGACTCATCAGTCATCACCAAACAAAATAAAAGCGGATAAATATTTATAATATTCAAAAATTAACAAGAACAATAACTTTACGACATGGAGGGTATTGGATTTATTAATTATATCATTTGGGTGAAACTGTAACTTAAAATAATCAGTATTTGTCTTATGTAGTTTTAGTTTTTTTTTTTATCAAACTTGCATTGAATGGACAAAAAATATAGGCACCATATAAGGAACAACAAGAAACATTTGTTTCATAAATAAATAAATAACCATATTAATTAATTACTCTCACCCACCATTAATTTAATATTAAACTAACTAAAGAGTTTTTTTTTTTTTTAACAAGTTACTAAATTTAAAAAAAAAAAAAAAGGAGCTTACCCTGTAAACGGGACCAAACCCGCCGTGGCCGAGCTGATTCAAGTCGGAGAAAAAGTTGGTGGCGACTTGAAGAGCATGAAGCGAGAAGAAGAGGTCCCAAGAGTCGGCGCCGGCGCCATCGGAGTCTTCGGCTGATCCTCCAGAGGCTCTCGCGCCAGTGAAGCAGGAAAAGAGACTAGACAGAAAGTTCTTCAAGTTCATCGACTGAGCAGACAAGAGATGATGATGATGAAGAAGTTGATAATCCAAATCGAACGGCGGAGAATGCGAGAGACGTTGATGATTTATTAGCGTGGGGAAAAATGCAAAGTTTGTTTGTTGAAGAAGCTTAAGTTGGTACATTTGGCAAGAGCTTTGAAGTTGAAGAAATTTGTTGCTATTGAAATTTGTTGCTATTGACTTGTATTCAAATGAGTCAACGAATTAGTTTGGTTGACGGCTGATTTTCGTCTCAGGGATAATAGGGAAATATTATTTTTGGGATAACATTCTTTCAACAGTGATTTTTTTTTTTTTTATGAGAAACCAAAAACAAACTTAGTGAAAGGCGGAAAAACACATAGATTGGCACAGAGTTTTAACGTGGTTCGGCGGATTGGATCCAACCTACGTCTACAGGCACAAAATGGATGAGTGTTTTATTACTGAAATGTGCTCGGCCGACCTGTTTTGAATGAGGTCGATGTATGGCCGAACAGTTGAAAGAGATTACAATTGCTATTTTTTCAAGGAGGACCCCTAAAACATGAGACTACCCTCCCTTTATATACCCCCTAAAATATAACACTGTTTTTCCCACTTGCAATGCTTCTCATGTGTCACCTGACCGATTTGACGGGTTCTCTGCCCTAGGCCTGCCCTTGGCGAAAATAAGCATGCAGTCTGATGGTTCTGTCACATAAACTATGTTTTCTCCTCTGCCACACGCAACAATAATGGTGACAGCCTGGATGGTGCCTCCGGGAGATGACACGCTTAAAGGAAAATCATAGACTCTAGTCTTCTGTCGGTTGCTAAGTAGTCGGCCAAATACATCACCGAACCCATCGAGCTATTTCCGTCCTATCCTGAAATGTTTGAGCTCTTCAACCTACTCAAAGGGTGAGCAGAATAGGTCCGAACCGAGCTGATGACTTAAAGTGGTCGGCTATAGCTCTGAGGTGATTGGTCTTGTAACTCATACTATATCACGTGCTATGGTCGGCCAGATCCAAGAGACCGTATTCGGACTCTGCCGGGCCGAGGAGTGACTAATACTTTCCGAACATCCGTCCCTTTTGAAAAAAAGGAAATTCCTATTGAACAATGCGACCAGAGGCAGAGATGGAATTTCCTTTTTGCTCAGAGCTATGGCCGACCACTTTAAGTCATCAGCTCGGTTCGGGCCTATTCTGCTCACCCTTTGAGTAGGTTGAAGAGCTCGGACATTTCAGGATAGGACGGAAATAGCTCGATGGGTTCAGTGATGTATTTGGTCGACCACTTAGCAACCGACAGAAGACTAGAGTCTATGATTTTCCTTTACGCGTGTCATTTCCCGGAGGCACCATCCAGGCTGTCACCATTATTGTTGCGTGTGGCAGAGGAGAAAACATAGTTGATGTGACGGAACCGTCAGGCTGCGGGCTTATTTTCGGCAAGGGCAGGCCTAGGGCAGAGAACCCGTCAAATCGGTCAGGTGGCACATGGGAAGCATTGCAAGTTGGGAGAACAGTGTTATATTTTAGGGGGTATATAAAGGGAGGGTAGTCTCATGTTGTAGGGGTCCTCCTTGAAAAAATAGCAATTATAATCTCTTTCAATTGTTCAGCCATACACCGACCTCATTCAAAACAAGTCGGCCGAGCACATTTCAGTAATAAAACTCTCATCCGTTTTGTGCCCGTAGACGTAGGTTGGATCCAATCCGCCGAACCACGTTAAAACTATGTGCCAATCTGTGTGTTTTTCCGCCTTCCACTAAGTTTGTTTTTGGTTTCTCATAACCAAAAAAAAAAAAATCACTGTTGAAGGAAGGTTATCCCGGAAATGATATTTCCCTTATTGTCCCTGAGACGAAAATCAACTGTCAACAAGTCTTGTATAAATTTGGATTCGGTGGTAATATTTGTTTGTTATTAGTTTTTATTTATGTTTTGTCATGCGTGTAGGATTCAATTATTTATATTTTTTTTTATAGAATAATTAATTTTTAATTATAATTTATAAAAAAATTAAAATACTTTTTTTTCTTGTATTTAACTATTCTCCATTCATGTTATCAATTTTGTTGAAACATTACTCAAGTTATGTTGTAACAAAATATTCTCTTTATTTTTGTATTTATCTTTTAGCATTATTAGAAGCAAAAGGGTTCTTAAAAGGACACAGAGAGAGAGAGAGAGACGCTTAAGGGGGAGATATTTTAGCTAGCAGCGTCAGCGTTGGCGTGTAAGAGGGGGGCAAAAAAGTAAAAAAGAAAAAGAAAAAGTTAGCCTGGATCTTTTCCTTGTTGTGGACTATAATAATTAAAGAGTTCTTTAACATAAAAGGAAATACGTCAACTCTTTTTCCGTCTGTATTAAATCACCATTTTCGGATTTAAATAGAGTAGGTAAAATTTTTGATTATCTCAAACTCTTAGGAGAAACGTATTCCCTGAATTTAAATCCAGAACTTCAAGATCAGATCATAAATCATACACCACAAAGTCACGATCCTTAGGGACGAAAGACATCATCTCATTGAAGGTCTTTTGTAATTTCTTATGTCTATATTTACAATATTAGTGGAGAAATTTTTTAATATCACCGTTATATGGACATGAGGTCAGACCTTGAACCATACATCACCAAATCACGCCATATCTTGTAACATAATTTATCAAGTTGTCTTCAAGGGGTGTGACTTAGTGGTAGAAGACTTAAGATTTAGTTATCAGATGCTGGATTCGAGATCAAGTGGTGCATTTCTTATGAGAACTCGAGACAGTCATGAATTTTATCTATTCTGCTTAAATCCGAAACGGGTGATTTAACGATAAAATTTTCAACATTTCCAAAAATAATAATAATTTACCAAGTGAATTATTCAATAGCTATACATGATCTCATCAATAGCTAAAGACTTAATGTCCCTCAAGGCATGGTTTAGATTTTACCTGGATTTATTATTAGTTATATTTCATCCCAAAACCCAACCTTAATAAATAATTTTGGGCCCCACTTTCATGTATTTGAACATTTCTTGCAGGCTTCATTGTCATCTTAATATCTTATTAGGAAGTATCTAGACGCTTTGACGTACATTCAAACCTTTTAAATAATTTTAGTTGGGAATAACTTCTCAACACCACCTGTCTCCTCCGACTCTCCCATTGGTAAAGTTTAATGCGAGTTTATTTATATTAAATTTATATTTATTTAGAAAATAAATTGCTTCTTAATAGTAAGTTAAATACATAATGCACTAATTCAATATAAATTTTTTAATTTAATTATGAAAATATATAAATATTTTAACTGGGAAAAAAAACAAAAGATCTATAAGAAAATATTGTTTTTAACTTCTTAATAAGTTATTATTATTTTTTTAATGTTTTTAAAATAATATTTTGTGTTTAAGAATACGGTCAAACATGTATTAGTATGACTGTGTTTTCCAACCCCCAAGGGGTGTGGCTTGGTGGTGAAGGGTCCAGAATCTCACCTTGAGGTTCTGGGTTCGAATCCAGGGGGTGCAATTTCTTGTAAGAGCATGGGGCAGCCGGGGGTTTTACCTGCGCCGCGGCCCAGAATGGGTGGTTTGGTGGCGGGGTTTCCAATGATTTCAAAAAAAAAACTGTGTTTTCCAATCTCTTACGAACCCGATCAAAATTGCAAGTCAATTCCGTGTTCATATTTACTAATGCAATTGAGGGAATAATGAACTAAATTTTTGACACCATTGATATATGGATGATGTATCAATATGGTATTAACTATCAAGTATATTAAATATAATAATTATTTATTTATTAATTTTTAATATTTCATCTTATGTAATAAAATATTATTAAATTATTATATAAATAATATAATATTACTGTTGTGTCAAATAAATTTTTTAGTACTCATGATTCTGAACCGAATGTATTGAATTTTCTAAAATTAAAAAAATAATAATAATGTACTTGTCGAACATATCATAGGGCCCACTAAACCTGATAATTGACAAATGATAAAAGCTTATTGATTGATTATTAAAAAATTAATTTTTATCTAGTTTTTATGATGGAAATATTCTAATATAGTATCATGTTATTTTTATAAAATTTATTTTATACATGTTAAAATAATAATAATAATTATATTTCACACATTATTTATTTATTATTTGATAATATCAAATTACTCATATAACAATGGCATCAGAAAAATACTTTGCGATTACTTGTTTGATTTGTAATTAATTAAGCCCCACGTTTTATTACCTTAGGTCTGATCATGGATACCGCCGGCGCCGGACGAGTTGATTTTTTTTTTTTTTTTTTTTTTTTTTTTTTTTTTTTTTTTTTTTTTTTTTTTTTTTTAAAAAGGAAGTAAAATTCAACTCAGATTTTGTTTGAGTGACTGATTCAATTCATTTTTTCAACTTTATTTCGATGGTTAATATCATTTCCCACAATTTATCTTTGTTTTTTAAAACAAAAATTTATTAGTCACATATCTTTGTTTTTTAAAACAAAGATATATAATTTATATTGTTTGGATTATGCGTTGAAATAGTAAAAATTTCCAAATTATAGTTTGGCTTAACTATTATGATAGAAACAAAATGTCATGATTCAAACATTATGACATACGTTTAATTCAGAGTTAAGAGAGATGAGGTGAATATAAAAAGAATAAAGAGCATTAGAATCAAAGCTAAAGCTATAAGACTGTTGACAAGATACAATTAGAGTTTGTAATCAAATCAAGATGGACTTAGATTTATTAATTCTAATTCGGTCATGAATTTTGCCCCGTCCTAAATTTTATACTAATTTTTGAATTGAGATTTTCTTTTTATCCTACATTCTGATGAGATCTGGAATTTTTAGGTTAAAAATAAGAATTTTATATGACAAGTCCGTGAATCATGATTCAATTTTTTGGAGATAAAATATTTGAAATCTTGACTAGAATTTTTAATCTAGGATAAAAAAAATCATCCTCAATCTCAATCAAACGAGATTTGAAATTTTCTATCATCGGCAAATATATCATGACAATCATTTCATATTGCTTATAGGTTATAACATGAGGGGCCTGGCCATTAGGGATGATAAACCAAAACTGATGAAAAACAGACTACGGGTCGAGTTTGGCAAGAAAAGCTTGTGCCTTGCCGGACTTTAAAATCTTATTTTATGAGCATAATTAAGCTAAAGAAGTCATATATAATGAGATACTAAGTTTACAGAATAGTTATTTAAACCTAGCAATATTATGACCTGAAAATGAGTAACATTGGTTGCATGCTATAATTTTCTCCCAATAAATATGAACTCATAAATAAAAACTCTTTCGAATGAAGAGTTTTTACCCTTTATCTTTTGAAATTCTCACATTGGTTTTTTCTACTTTAATTGAAGTACTTGAGACTCGTTAATTTTTTTTTAACTTGAAGAGGATAATATAAAGTCATCTAATCAACTATCACACTATTTAGGGATCTTAGTGTTACATAAACTAGCTGCCAATCCAATAACTCATACATGCAATAAAGTCACGGAATCAATAAAACTGTGTATGTGAGATGCAAGCACAAGACATACTAAAAGTTTTTATCATTCACACTTATGCACACAAAGCATTAAGGAAAAATAGCATATCACACATGCATATTCAATCATCTTACTTACCGAGATCACATGCTTTATGCTAAGACATGCTATTTTAAGCCACTAAATCATTTTGGTCTTTCCATATACATATATATATATATATAGATATATATATATATAATAAAGGAGAATGGTGTTGGAGGAAAAAGAGTGCATCCAACGACTCTCTTTATGTGGCTTAATTAACGGCTCAGATCATTTCATTGGTAATTGGAGGAAAGAGAGTGAATTGATTGATGGAAAGTGTCAAAATTTTCAAATTTTCAAATAAAAAAATAGAAAGTTAAAATAAAATCATTTAATTCTGTAACACCGTGCCGTAGGCATGGGCCAAATACTGTAACACCGTGACGTAGGCACGGGCATCATTTAATTTAAAAATAAAATCATTAATTCTGTAATACCGTGCCGTGCCGTAGGCACGGGCATCATTTAATTAAAAAATAAAATTATTTAATTCTGTAACACTGTGTCGTAGGCACGGACCAATTACTGTAACACCGTGCCGTAGGCACGGGCAAAAACTAGTATATATATAAAACATAAAAACACAACAAAAGACCTGTTATTTTCCAATGGTACGTGCAGTTATATCCCAAGTACATTTCATATTACCATCTATTCAGAATCAGATATGAAATTTATGACCGGATTTCTATCCTATATACTAATGAACATATAACATAAACAAAACACCACTCACATGCAACAAAATGAAACAATAAAATACAATACAATCATGCAAAAATAAAATACTACCACGCACAAATACAATGCAAGAAAATGTAATCGCCATCTAAGAAGTGACATAAAAAAGTGCAGTCTCATAAATCATTTCAGGATTGAAGCATTCAGAAGTGATTGAGAAGGTATCTTCCATTCTCACCCAAATTCTCATGGGAATCACTTTCATTTGAGAACTCTTTGTTAGCATTATCAGATTCTCACTAATGAATTGAGTCTGTTTGGAAAGTGCAGCAACTCAACAATTTAGATTTGAAGAATCAAATCTAGGTAGAGCACCCTTAGATCTTTTTTTTTTTTATTTGTTTAACATGATACACTTAAGCATAATGTGTCTTAATTGCCACAGTGGTGACAAACAGGTACAAACCTCGTACAAGAATGAAGTTTACCAACGTAACTTCTAGATTGAGGTTGCTTTATAGGAGAAGGAATATCAGAGAGAGTCATTTAACTCTGGTCAACAGGCTTGTTTCTAAAGTCACTTCTAGGAGTTAGTCAACTTGATTATGTAAAGACTGAGTTGTGACAAAAATAGTTTTAGAAGAGGAAGTATTGTCACAGCTCGACTCAATAAAATCATAAACCTTTCTTTTCATAATTGGACATACCAATGCCTAACAAGTGATCTACCTTTTCAATCCCAATAAAAAATATGGATATCTGGGTATTAGCATCTTCAAGCTTTTTTTTTTATAAGTATTTGACTATATCAATCAACTTCATATTTCTCTCATTGAGGTCAACAATAATAATGAGGTTCTTGTCTTACTTGGCTTGGACTTCGATCCTATCAAGTTTAGTTTCTTTAAGCTTCTTATTGACCTCTACACAAGTCTTATTGATAGTTAAGCTCTAATTATATAACTAAGATAAACTACCTGAATATCATCCTTATCTTCAGAGTTACCATGAGAAGACTCTGAACGAACATCCACATCACTCACATTAGTCTCTTTCCCACTAACAATATTAGAAGAAAGTACAATGTGATTGCATCTCTAATTAGAAGAGTCATTAGAAGTATAATCATCTTTTGATTCATCATCACTATGAGAGATATTCTTGAATTTCTTACCTCTCGACTCCAGATAAATGAGACACTCAAATTTTATGTGCCCGAAGCCCTGACACTCATGACATCTAACTGCTTGGAACTTCTTATCATCTTCACTGTCATTTTTAATCTCATCCATATTGGATCTATACTTTCTAGACTTTTTTTTAAAAAAAAGTTTTATGCCTCTCTTTCCCTTTACCATCTTTTTTGGAGTTGGAAAATTTATTATACCTCTTAACAAAAAGGGATAAATAATATTCAATAGAGTCCTTAGCTTATACTTTCTCAGTCTTCATAGCAATGTTATTAGATTTTCTAAACCCATGATATTTGCTCTTATACACTTGATTGTTACCTACAAGATCCTCTAGTTTCAAGTGATCTATATCTTTATTCTCTTCTATAGCAGTGACCTTAGGTAAGAATCTCTCGAGTAGAAACTTGAGGATTCTTCTAACAACTCGGTTCACACGAATAATCCTACCTAGGATGAAACTGGAATTAACAATGTCGTCAATTTTAGCATAGAACTCGTTGAAGGTTCCACCCTCCTTCATACGAGCAACTACAAACCTAGTAGTAAGATCTTGAAATTTGTTGTTCTTGATTGACAATATGCTCTCATGAATAATCTCAATGATATCTTATGTATCCTTGACAACCTCACACATAGAGACTCTCATAAAATTTATGGAGCAAACATCAAGTATGTATGGTATTGATAACTTTACTCTTTATATTGCTGTCTTTAAACTCCGATTTGGACCATGTGAATTTATTCTTGGGAGTAGAGACGCCATTCATGGTAACTACGAGTTCTTTCTACCTATATTCAATAGGCATCTAAACCTTATCATCTAGGGATTTAAGGAATGCTCTCATGCGCACCTTCCAATTAGGGTAATTTGTCTCATCAAAGAATGTGGAATAATTCAAAGATTGACATCTATCCCTAATTAAAGGTTCAAGGATTGAAGTTAAGTTCTGGTTCCAATTGAAATTACACAAGTTCTAACCCTATACACATATGAGAGGAATTGGTGTAATCTACGGAATTATAAAACTAACTACAATAATTCAAGACAAGTCTTAATTATTATTCTGTGATTAAAATCATAAACCCTTAAGTTTAAACAATGGCCACAATCCTAATCTATCCAATAATAAACAAACTGAAAATAAATAAAGCAATCAACTTAATCAACACCAAGATTTATTGTCGGAGAGGAAAACTCTTGATAGAGAAAAACCACCATGGAAATAGGTTACCACCCAAATTCACTATATAGAAAAAGCTTACAGTGATGGTTATATGACATATGATAATAATTTTATCGACTTAAATACCTATATTGTAATAACCTGAAGAACTCATCGAGCCCACACCAAGTAGCCTTATTCAGAACCTCTGAAGTCTCTAAGTGAATCAAATATGTGAACTCGCGACTACCAATCTTCACATTAAAACTCTGAAGGTTTAAGGTTTTGGCTAGGGTTGTGTTTGTATTGATGGTTATCAAATGAGAAACTCACCAAACGACAGAAGACATGGGATTAATTAAGTATTCAAGGTGAACTCTTAAGAAGGTGGAAATAATGAATAATATGGCTTTGTATTTTATTTTTCCAACACTGGGTAAAATGATAATGTTTTCTTTATATAAGTAGGATTTTCCCAACCCTAAAAATCCTTCAAAATGCGTCCAAAATAAGCCAAATATACATAAGCGTCTGAATCCAACTCAAACGTGTGACTAACGCGCATTCTGCCACAAGCTCGTTCGAACTTCCTTCGAATGTAAACCCTTTTGGCAGGTTTCGTTTGTACAGAGAGAAGAACGCAACTTGCACATTGATGAACACTAAAAAGTGCACATTTATTAAAATAAAAATTAATCAATTTACACTTGTAGTTTCATTAATCCATTTAATTTAGCACATTTGTGAAATAATAATTAATTTTATATTTTATATATTTTTATTGTGATTTTTATTTCTTATGTAGGTGAAATAATACCTTGAATACATAACTGAAAAAATGGACGTGACATTTAGATTTTGGAGGCAAAACTTGAAAGGACGTTCTAACAGTGTACAATTTCAGAAATTTCAACTTTGTACAAGTTTCGTATTTGGGCCATAACGTTTTACTGCGATATCGGATTGAGGCAATTCCAGTTCCAGATGAAAGAAGACTCAAATATCTACAACATTATTGTTTACAAGAGTTTCTAATTCCGAAGTTTTCAAGGTCGAAATGAGTGAAGAAGTCAATGTGTGTTGCATGTAATTTTAATTATTAGAAAACAAAGTAAAAAATAAAATATAAAAAAATTAAAAAAAAATAATAAAAGAAAAAAGTTGAGATGTCACAATCCACCTTTAGGTAGGTTATAACAATTTTTTTTCAAAATTATCAATAAAAAATCAAAAAAAGGAAAAAAAAGGAAAAAGAAAAAAATAAATTAGTAAAAATTTGTTGTTTGTATTTGATTTGGAAAGTTGTAATTAATAATTGAGAGATGAGCACTTCTACTATAAATAGAGGTGCTCACCTCTCATTTCTTTTATGCTTTCTTTCAAAGTTCTCTTATAGAATTTGGGAGAGTGTGTCGTGTGTTTTAATTTTTAAGATTTCTTATAATTTTTTTCTTTCGGTAATAAAATTATGCATGTTTTTCTTTAAATCATGAGTAACTAATTTCATCATGTTGGGGTAAAGAGTGAAGCTTTTAATATGAGAATATAGATTAATATTATTAATATTATAATATATAAATTATAATCCGAATAAGTAATTTAAATCTGAATTAATTATTGACAAACTTTGTTACCGTCTTTATGGCTGGTTTTATTTATTTGCATAATTGAGTATCTAACTCGACTTGTTATAGATAAATATTATCACCGCCTTTATGGCTAGTTTTATATATTTTGGCATAATTAATTCATGAAGTAAACTAACTGGGTAATAATGACAATTTTGTATTATAAAAAGTAAGATTTCTCTATATTTGAAATATTAAGAGTTGATCTTCTAGCCCCAATATTTTAATTTATTGTTGTAGTTTAATTTAAATTTTTTCATCACTTCAAACAAATCCAACATTTTTATTTCACTCGAATTGTTATTTTGTTTTACTAAATTTATTCCATATGGATCGACCCCGGACCTACTGAGTTATTTTATTACTTCGACACTCTTATACTTGAGAGTAAAGAATTACTTTTTTGAGTGCGTCAAGTTTTTGGCACTGTTGTAGTGGAATATAATTTAGTGGATAAATTAATAATTTTTTCTTTATTTTTATTTTTATTTTTATTTTTATATTTTCGGCATCTAATTTTTTTCTTTGTATTTGTGCAGATCCAATATGTCATGATTTATCCTAAATGAATCCTGAACCAGACACCCCATATAGACAAACTATGTACTTAATTCTCTAAGGTTACAGGAGACAGAAATCTCAACTAAAATAAAACTTGTATTTTACCAAAGAATTTCTTGAACCATCTTCATCTAGAGATTCTTCCATAATTTTTTGTGAGAACCTAATTCGAGAAATTGAGACAACTGAACGAGAAATTCAATTGAAATCTTAATTGATAAAAATCAAAGGACATTTTTAGGATCTAATCATTATATTTTTTTCCTCTTTTTTTCATTTATTTTTATTTTTATTTTTATTTATTTATTTAATTTTCTACTTTCGTTTGTTTATTATTATTTTTCTTAGTATTGCATTTGCATATTTAAATTTCAGTATGTAGTCAGCATTTAGGTTGCATGAAACACTTGTCTCGATCATCTAATGGTAGATTAAACAGAGAGTCTCCATCACCTTCATCGTCTGTCATAATGGCCGAGAAGCAAAATGAAAACCCACCTGCCCGAGTTGAAAATCCAGTTGATTAGGAAGAGAACGAGTCTCAGCATGGCGATCTTAATTATCTTATGATACTCAGATAATTCATGAATCCCACCAGGACAAGATCACCATCTTGCATTATTTTTCCCCTAGACGTATCACGTTTCAATTTTAAACCAGGTGTCATCTAACTTTTACCCACATTCCACAGTTTAGAATCAGAAAATCCTTATCAGTACTTAACGGAATTTGAAGAGGTATGTAACACTTGTATAGACCAATATTGCAACATTAATATAATTCGACTCAATTTTTTTCCTTTTTCTTTAAAGGATAAAGCTAAAATTTGGTTGCAGAACCTTAGGTCATGATCCATCAGAACATGAGATGATTTGCAAGAGCAGTTTCTGAAAAAATTATTTCCCATTCATATGGCAAACTCTATCGACGGAAACATTGGCCCAATATGTGAGAGATTTAAAGATATGCTGCATGTTTATCCATATCACGGGTTTGAAACATGGAGGCTGGTTTCCTACTTCTACGAGAGTTTAACACCCCAAGGTAGACAAGTAGTTGTGAGTTTAGGGATAAAAATCCCGAAGATGCACTAGATTACCTAGAACACATAACTGAGAATGCACAATAATGGGATACAGTTGGCACTTATGAGTCGCTTGTAAAACCACATTCATAGGGTAGATGTATATTTAACCTTAGGGAAGACCATGACCTTTATACTAAGCATGCATCTCTAGCTAAAAAAGTTGAGGCATTATAAATGAGGAAGAATGATCATTTCATGTCAATTCAAGAAGTCACATGTCAAATCTGTAATTCACATGAACACATCACATAAGTTCGCCCAACCTTGCAAGCTCTACAAGATTGTCTCCAACTCTCCATGACCAAGTCAGTTCCATAAACACTTTCAATAAACCAAATCCAAACACATACTCCCAAACCTACAATTCTGATTGGAGAAACCATCCAAACTTCAATTGAAGGAACGATAACCAAACACAACCATCTCAACAACTTCCACAGGTACACAATAATTTCTAAAATTCTCAGAATTATGCACCATGTGTCCCACCGCCTAGGAAAACCCTTGAGGATACATTTCATACATTCATTGAGAAACAGAAAGCCATCAATAACCAAAATGTGCAAATATTGATTGATCTGAAAGACATTTTCTCCAAAATCACATATGTATTGACCATTAATGAGAGATGAAAGTTTACTGTACAACCACAACCAACCCCAAGAGTCATCAAAACCCTCATAAGGATAGTTCTGGTAGTCAACATATAGACCAAATCAAATCTCTTATTACTCTTCGCAATGGTAAGGACATCTACAGACTTATTTTTCAACCTCATAAAGTTGAAAATAAATCAGATTCAAATGGTAAGGAAGATGATGATGAACCATTACATATCATTGATGATAATAATTTCTCTTATGCACCTCTATTTCCTCAAGTATTAAAAAAAAAAAAAAAAACAATTGAACCATTCCCCAGAGATATATGAAATATTAAACAGGAAAATATCAATATTCATTTGTGAGATATCATCCAACAGATACCATCTTATGCCAAATTTCTGAAAGACTTGTGCACTGTTAAAAGAAAACATCAAGTAAGAAAGAAAGCTTTTCTAATTAAACAAGTAAGTTCCATTATCTCAACCAATAATGCAATAAAATACAAGGACCCTGGTTGTCCAACTATTTCATGTATTATTGGAAATAAAACAAAAATTGAACATGTTTTGCTTGATCTTGGAACCAGTGTTAATTTGCTTCCATTTTCGGTTTACCAACAACTTAATACTGGTGAGTTAAAACCAACATCAACTACTTTTTTTATTTTCCGATAAATCAGTCAAGGTCCCGAAGGGAATTGTTGAAGATATGTTATTACAAGTCGATAAATTCATATATCCTGTGAATTTTATTGTCTTGGAAAAACAATGTGTAACAGATAGTTATAAGCCAATTCATAAAATACTTGGTCGTCCAATTTTAGCAATTCATATAATAAATTACCAGAATTGAATCATGAATTTATCCTTTGGCAATATGACGTTGAAGCTTAATATTTTTAACATGTGCTAACCACAATACAATGAGGACAGTGAAGACGAGAGCATGGAAGTAATTGAACCAATTATGAATGAATATATTCAAAGGAGTTTATCCGATCCTACATAAATTTATACATCTAATTTTCATGAATCAAGTACATAATTAGATTCATATATTCCTAATGATTTTTCACTTGATTCTACACAGGTATTGGAAAATCATGGAAATAATCAAAATTTTGAGGAACTGGAAACACTGAAAGAAGAAAAACATGAGGAAACATCCAATTTGGAATTGAAGACTTTTCCATAAGGATTGAAGAATGTATTTCTTGGAGATGAATAAACTTATCATGTGGAAATTTATTCCTCTCTCACAAGTGATCAAGAAGGAAAAATACCTCTAGACTGGAGCCATAAATGCATGGAAGAAACTCTTGCAAAATTCCACAATCATTTTCCTTTTTTTCCCTCAATACTCTGATGAAAATTTTCAAAGCACGCACCGAAATAATGAAGCTTCTTATGAAGCAATAGTTCGCTGGGCAGGCGAGTCATCTGACTATTTCATTTCTCACATGCATGGTTTATGGAAAAGCACTTATGCTAAGAAACGAAGAGCCAAATAATTAGGTGTTTGTTATAAATATGCACACTGGACGTGCAACACTCATTGTCGTTATTTAGAAATGGTGTCTCACAATCGCGAAGATAAAATTCAATTCATTAGAGATGGCTTGAGTAATGAGTCTTTAGATGATATATCATTGACTCTTAAGACGCATCCCAATGGACATGTTCATTGAGTAATTCACAATTTGCATACACAATTTCAAAAATAAAGACAATAATACAGTCTTAGGAATCTGACTTTTAAAGACTCTGTTTGTCAATTTATAAGAAAATTGGATGAGAAGTATATCTCTGACCTATAGAGGGTGTTTAAGCTGTTAATGGACGTAAAACCAAAGGAAAATGTGAGTCACAATCACAAAACCAGTAAATATTATTTCAATTTATTGCTTTGATTTCATTTCCTTTAAATTATTATTTTGATTTACTTTAACTTGCTGTTTTGATTTTCTTTACTTTAATTTTACGACAGTATCTAAACTTATTGACTTTCACGATCTATTTTACTGTTCATATGACAATTGTCACTTTGCAGATACTAGTGCTTTTATTACTCACCTATTTTTAGGATCCATAAACACAGCTCGTCATTTCTCTTTTCGACACATCCAGATAAGAGAGAGCAAAAATGGAGAAAACTTTGAGACAATGAGTCACTAATATCTGTGTGTTTTTTTGGAAATGGCTCTAGAACTAAACCAGAATTTGTTGAGGCTGCAAAAGAATTGGGTAGATTTATGGAGAAAAGAAACATACACTTAGTATATGGCGGTGGTAATCTTGGATTGATGGGATATTGGGGATCATTCCAAAAACTTTGGCAGATGGAAACCTCATGATTGGCGTAATTACACGCGTATAACGCAAGCGCACGTATCGTTCAAGTAGTATAAAAATATCGATCCCATAAGGACTTAATTCATACCATTGTTATTAATTGTTGAGATTATTTATTTACAAGTATCTAATTGAAGGAGAAGAGAATAATTGTAACATCCCCAATCTGGGAGATGTTACCGGCATGAGATAGCTGCACTAACCCTATAAGCCTATGACTTCTTGACTGTTCCATAAACTAATCTAATGCCATGTCGTGCATATAGAACTCAACTTAATCAACATAAAATACTTTTACAACTCATAAATGCATACTTAGAAATGTTTCTTTTTACAGTACTTTATTAAACACTTACACTGACTATCACATTACTAATGCATTCAAATACTTTGACCTTGAACTGGACTCCATCCCTAATGACTGCATCAGTATCCGTCCTCCTGAGCTCGTCCTCCTGGAAACCCTACAAAACAGATAAAACTGGAGGGGGGGTTAGATCGTCATACGATCTAAGTAAGTGGACAAAAAAATGAAAACTGAAAAAAAGTCTTTAACGTTAAAATCATATTTTCAAAATATCTTTTATGGAAACTCTGTTTCTGAACACTTATCTTTTAAAAAAACTGTCTTTAAAACAATGGTTTCTGAAAACTCTTTTCTAAAATCTGATTTCTGAAATCTGAATACTGAAAAATATGAAAATTTTATACTGAAGATATGAAAACTAAAAACTAAAAATACTTGATGCCCAGGACAGCAGCTCAACTGCGGCATCTCTGAAAACTGATAGTACTCGATGCCCAGGATAACAGCTCAACTGCGGCATCTCTAAGGCTGGTGGTGCCCTACGTCCAGGACAACAGCTTAACTGGCAACGTAGAGCTCTACACCCAGAACAACAGCTCAACTGGCAGTGTAGCCACCACTAGGGACCAGACGCACGATCCTAAGCCACCATCCTGGCCCTATATGTGCACATGTTCCATGTATCCGTCAATTCCAATTGTAATAGTTACATACTGGGGGTGAGGTTTTACCTCATGCCCCGAAAAAAAAGAACATAAACATGTACTGAAAGCATATATCTTAAGCTGAAACATTTACTTTTCCATAAAACTTTTCAAATCACACTAAAACATATATGTTATAAAATAAACTTGGCTAATGCCCGAGTTGCTGAAAAGTAAGTCTGACTGAAGAAAATGCGAAATGAAAATCGAAGAAAAAGGAAAGTGTCCACTCACAGTGATAATTTTGGCTGGCACTGAATCCTTGATCGAAGGGCACAACAGTTCCTGCGAATAATCTATGATCGGAATTCGATTAGAATTAATTTAGTGAAATAACCTTGATTTCTTTAAGGATTCATCTAAATACTACATGCTCAAGACTTAAGATCTTTATAATTTGATATAGGACGTGTGTATGAATCGATACAAGTTCCTAAGGTTGGTTTCTAATGCGTCAGGGTAAAACTGGGGGGTTAAAACTGATTAGGTGCATTTTTAGCTTCGCGTCGCGACGCAGGAAGGATCTCGCGTCGCGACGCGTAGCGTCCTGTATTTGGTTTCTGGTTCCTCCAGCGTCGCGACGCGCGGCGTCCAGCGTCGCAACACTACTACGATTTTCCAGATTCTGTTTTGCTTCATCAACTCATCCAAAACTCAACTTATTCAATTTCTAATCCATTTTAGGATTTCCAAACTTCAAACCAATAATTGATACATCAATAATACTTCATTCTAACATACATTATCATTCCATTAATCAAAAATCAACCTCCATCTATGCATATAATCCATAATACATATACAAACCCAAAACTCAATATCTCAAACCTAAATATCTAAATGCTAAATCATCAACCCTTAAACTCATATTCTCATCAATTTAAACTTAAAACACAATATTATCATTATCAAATCTTCTACTTCATAAAATCAAAAACTTAAAACTTGGGTCAAGTTTCTTTAACTTTGTTTTACTTGATTTCCTTCACTTCCATGGTTGCTTCAAGCTTTTTTCTTCTTTTCTTTCCTTTCTCTTCTCATTTTTCTTCTATTTCTTTCTTCCTCTCCTCCTTTTGTTCTTCTTCTTTCTTTTTTCTCTTCTCTTTCTTCTTCTTTTCCCTCTCTTTTTCCTTTGGCTTCTTCACGTTTTCTTTCTCTTTAGCAATAGTGAATAGGATTCTTTATATAGTAGGACCTAATTGATAAGGAAGAGTGTGGAATTATCTAGAGAAATGGAGAATTATAGTATTTTTGACTCATTTCTGGTCCGATTTTGGAAAACTGTATAACGCGGAAGTTGTAGGTCTTGGTCTAATCTTTCCGACAATATAAACTTCATAAAATTCTGAGTTCATATGAAAAAGTTATGCCCTAAATACCATTTATAGTTCAAAATGGCATATCGTACAGTTGTTTCTCGGGACCTTGAAAAATTTACCGATCATCTCCAAATTTATTTTATAAAAATACTTGAGTCCCATCATAATTTATTTTACGTTTCTTTATCCCGTACGTAATAATATCGTCATAAGTAGTAGTAATGTCTACCGGTCGTTACAATAATCACTTGATTGGTTGGTTGATTATGGATTTACTAAATAAATAAATAAATAAAAAAACAAAAAAAAATACTAAGGAAATAAATAAAAGACACAAAAATCTAGGATTGTGACTCCACACAATATTATTCTAAGGATAAATTGGTTCTCTTATATATGTCTAATAAATTAATTTGCTAACTTGGAACACGAAGTTATGCAAAAGCCTTTGTTGATGGTCAAATACAAACACTCAAATTAATCATATGTCTATGTTAACCAAGTTACCTGAATTCATTAAGTTCAAGTTCCAATAATGGCTTCCCCCGCCCGACAGGTATATGTCTATACTATAAGAAAATCTATTAAAGGGTTATCTATCCTCAAGAAAGATCGTGAGCTATTGAATCTAAGGCTGAAACCTAAAATCCCTTTTCCAAGTTCATTTTAAGTTTACCACATCAATCTTATTGGTGATCAGGCAACAAGAAGCATTAAGCTTAAGACTCAATAAACAAACTAAAGAATTACCCATTATATAATTAAATCAATTATTAAGTATGTGAATATTGTGTTTCATCACTTCCCTAGAATAAAAGGACAATGCTGGGGTTAGAGGATCCACATTTAATAATTCAAACCTAGGAATCTCACTTATTATAATATATAAATTATTTTTTTATTCTGCTTTCTCAGGAATTAATAATGTTAAAATTTAAAACCAGCCATATAGGCGGTAATCCGTTTAGTCCAACTACACAAGCCATATAGACGGTAATTATCTGTCACATAAAGACCAGCCATATAGGCGGTAAAGTAATTTATATTTAGACCGACCATATAGGCGGTAATAAAGTCTGCCATTAATTAATCCAGTTAAATTATAATTTATAAATTATAATTAAGTGAGATTAACCTAGATAAATATATTAACTATTTCACCTTTTACCCCAGCGGTAATTTAAATGCAAAACATAAAAGAAATTAAAAATAAAATATTAAAATTAAAATTAAAAATACGTAATTTAATTATTACAATAATTTACAAAATAGATGCAATCCTTAAAAGTCTAAGAAAACCGTAAGGAAAGCACTAGGAAAATGAGGTTCAAATGAGCTAAATTTATAGGCAAAAATATCATTCACGTGTCACGATGCACGACGTGTGCAGGTCTGCGCGTCGCGACGCCGAGCTGTCACGCGGGAAGAGATGTGCTTTGACTATTGACTGCTGATGTGGCACGCAGAATCTGTCGGTACAATAGAACATTGATAGGTGGCACGCAGCAGAATTCGATTCATTGAGATGCTGACACGTGGTAGAAGATGATTGGCTGATGATGACGTGGTTGACACGTGGCAATTGACTCAGTATACGTGTAACATCCCAGATTTTCGAGACTGATCTAGAAGATTCCCGGACTGATGTATGGTCTCGGAGCATGATGATAATGAAGAATAAGAGTTCAAGCGATGTTACATGGGTTGGAATAATATTATGAATATTCGTCGTGTTGGAAAACGCGTGGGATCAAAAGTCAGTTACGTGATTTTTATATACGCGTAAAGTTTATAATTTTGGTCATAGAAATAGCAAACAAACTCCGATCGAGTTGGTTCTTGAACCATCAGACTCCTTTTTCCGAGACGAACACTTTTACGTTGAACTTTTTTTAAAAATCGTGCCTGAAGGGCTTCAAAAGTGATGATTTCCGAATGTATCCTTAGAGGTGGGGGCATTTTGGTACAATATGGAATGAGATATTTTGTATTATTATTATTATTATTTAACAAAAGAAAAGGAAATACAATGAAACAAAAAAAAAAAAAAATAAAGAAAAGAAGAATCAAGGGCGTACGCGTGCGAGGGAGAGAGACGAAGCAGTAGCATCGCCGGTGGCCTCTGACTGGCCTCACACCGGCAGACCACCATCGACGGCTTCGTCCGGTGAATGGGGATATGCTGGTGGCCGGGGATCAGCCAAGCAACTCCGGTGCGACGAGAAAATGAGGAAGAAAGAGGCGTGCGTGGGTTTCGATCCCGGCTCGTCGGTTTGTTTCACGGCCCGAGCCACCTGCAAAATCGCAGCCCTCGAAGAGTACTACGAGATGGTGGTGATGGTTTTTCTGATCCGTGCTCGGTGGCACGTAAATCGAGGAAGAAAGATCAGATGAATAGTGACACACAATGAACAGTAATTCCGATCAGAATTCCGATGACACCAGCGCGTTCGTATGGCCATTGGGAGTTCGAATATGCCCTCGAAATTTCGGTACAACTCTCTGTTAAAAATTCGTTATTTTAAAGTTTATCGTTTTATATTCGGATCTTTCCAGTAGTTCCGTATTGTAGCGAATTGACATGAAATGAATTGGATGTGTTATAATATGTTAAAACGATAAATGTGGTAGAATCCGGGTAGAAACAGAATAGATTATATTGATCCGATAGAATTAACGAGATTCTGGTAAAACCGAGTTTCTCGCGCGATTGAGCGTAGATGATCATAACCATAGTTATGATATAAATATGATATTGCGAGGGTAATTAAGTACTTTTGAATAAGTTTGAAGGGTTCGAGACCCTTCCGTAGCGTTTGCGGAAACTTTTCCGTAAGATTTACCGTAAACGAGTAAAACGAGAATCTAAGCTATCTAGCTAGTTAAAATACTATAGAAAGATATGTATTAGAATAAAGGAGTTTAAACGGTTGTATCAGATTTGATTTGATCATTCCGAGAAGGTCTGAAGTTTATTATAGAAATGTTTAAGTTCCGCAAATAGCGGTTCTGATCGCGTTTTATGATTTGTTTTGACAGATATGAACTGGACTAGGAGTGTCCATGAATCCAGGTAAGTATTCTATGTGGTGATCATCTTGAGTTTGTTTGAATTGATTTCTAGGGTTTAGGTAAAACCTGGAATTGAACTTAATAATGGAATAGAAGCATGCTAGGATGCTTTAGTAATGACATAGAACAAGAAATTGAAAACTAGTGGCAAAACTATGCAAATGTGTAATTTGGTTCGAAAGCCTAGAATTTGGGAATTCTTTGTATTGAAGTGTATACATGAGACTATATATATGTTTATACATGTCAGTAGCAGATTGATTGATGATGTGGATGAAGAGTTGATAATTTGGATATATATATATATATATATTTAATGTGAATAGTAATTTTAACTGAGAATGTGGGTTGTAGACACTACACCTAGGGAATGGGATTAGCGATAAATGGAAATATTTACAAGTATGATTGAATGCTAAAATGACGAATATGAACATGTGTGTAGCAAACATGTGATTTTGACGTGATTATGTATATTCGATATTTTGAGGGAATTGGCTTAACTAGTATGTATGTTAATATATGAATACATATTATATTGTATGAATTATGAATGTAGACTGAAATGACTTGATGTTGTTGAGTACTGGTTATGAATAAGAAAATATGTGATATATTTATAAATGTGTATGTTGAGATGTATGTGAGAGCATTAGATTGCGAGTATTTATGAATGCTCAATATAAATGAATGATGAAAAGTGTAAATGTACATTTATGTAGTGTTATGAACGAGAAGTAAGAATAGGTGAAAGTAAAGCAGAAAGTGTATTTGTAAATATATAAAGAAAGTTTGTGAATGTGTATGTTTGAGCATGACCTTGTATGCGTGAATGAATAAGATGTGAAAGCTTATGATTATGAGAAATATGTATATTTGAGCATGAATTAACTAATGTAAATTTAGAATGTAGTACATGGATATGATTATGCTTAAGCGTGCATACACGAGTATGGGCATGAATAGAATGAGGAAAAAAATGAGGGTATGGAAAGTTGCATCAGAGCATGCATAGAAAGCATACGCGTGTATGTGAGCATTATTATGTGAATGCATATATATATATATATATATATATATATATATATATATATATATAATATATATATTATATATATAGGATTGCATAAACGTAAAAAGAATGTTTTCAAAAGTAAAAAGGGATTTCCAGAGTTTTCAAAAGTTCTCAATGGTTTTCAGAAACTTTATAAATGATTTTTAGTTTTGATATTTATTGGGATTCAGTTAATCCCAGAGTTAATTGGAATTGACGAATTTCATATGGATTCGGGATTTGGGGTTTGACCCATCCCAGTTGTACATTATTGGAATTGACGGATTTTATATGGATTCGAGATTTGACCCATCCCAGCTGTACACTAATTGGAATTGACAGATTTAGACATTTGTGCACATGTGGAGGACTGGGGGGACGCTCCTAGATCCTCAGCGCTCAGATAGGACATTCCTGGGCGGAGATGCGCCTACGAGCAGAGATGCGCCTACCGGCGGAGATTCGGTTTTCAGAAAAATGACCTCAGGTTTCAATTTGGTTTTCAGAAAAAAGATTTCAGTTTTCAGTTTGGTTTTCAGAAAAATGATTTCAGGTTTCAGTTTTCAGAAAAGAGTTTTTAGAAAAGAACTTAGAAAGATGATTTTAGAAAAAGGTATAAGAAAAAGAAAGATTTTCAGAATGAGTTTTCAGAAAGCAGATTTTTTAGTAAAAGAGTTTTCTAGAACAGGAAAACGCAAGAAATTTCAAATATGAGTTTTCCGAAAAGGATTTTTTTTTTTTTAAAGAATGTTTTCTAAATGGAATGTATTATGAAGAATTGTGAGTTTTCTAAAAAGGAAGAAACTTTCCAAGCGAAGTGAAGTTATAAGATGTTAATATGAATTAAAGTTTTTTTTAAAAATTCGTGTGATTCATGCATATGATGTTTGAGCACGATGATATTGTTACCTATGTGTGTACATATGATTGACGATTGTATGTTGCATGGTAGAGGTGCTGGATAGGATCCGTTCGGATGGAATTCATCCCATACCTATTCTAAAATAGGTAATGGGTTCTGTACGAGCATTGTTTGCACAAACTAGCACTAGTGCATACACATGATGATGAGATGCATATTTGCTGTATAGATAATTAATATGGATTGTCGATGATGAATCGATGATGTGTTAAATAGAATGGTAAGAATACAACTTTGATAATTCACCTAGACTTGAGGTAGCAAAGTAATAGAAAGATAAGAAAATCAAAAAATGATATGTATCTGTATGTGAACACTGGTATATGAAATGTCGTGAAGGATATATATGTGACATCATGAATATGTTAATTGTGCTAGATAGAGATAAAAGTTATAAGTAAGAATAAATGTGAATGATTGTTGGTTATTAAAATATTCAAGTTAGAGAGGAACTACATGTTGTAACTTATATGATTAAAAATAAAGGAAATGATTAAAAGAACAAAAGGGAGTATTATTTGACGTGTGTTGTGAATTAAAACGATTTGTATACGAAGTGAAAGTATATATATATATAAGTGACTTGTACATGTGACTTCAATTAATAGATATATGATTTATGTGATGAAGATATGAGATATATAAGTGATTGTACGGATGATTCGATGATATGTTAAGATTGATATATATATGTATGAAATGATTTCAAATGAAGAAGCTAGGAAGCACGTCACTAGGAAATAGAAAGAGATGAGTGTATGAATGCTCATATTAAGAGAATATAAGAAAAGGAATGTTTGCTAATTGGCTAGGAAACAGACTGTATGAACAGTTAGTAATTTAGGGAATGTGTGAACCATTTAGAAATCCCAGGAATAGTATGTAAACTGGAATTTAAACCTTGCTTGTGTATGATGCTTAAGGTAGGAGCATAGTTACTTACTGAGTCTTATGACTCACTATACTACAGTGTTTGAGTTTTGCAGGTTGGCGACCTAAATGGTTGACCGTAGATTTCAGAGTAGCGGAGCAGTCGGGTAACAGCGTTGCAGTAAACCAGTCACCATGACTTGGGGAAAATAAAGAGTCTAGTAGTTTATGTTTTAGATTGTATAAGTTGTCACGTGCTAAGCACGGGTTTATTTTAGAAAAGTTTTTGTGAAAATTCGATTTTAACACAAGTTCTGACCCTATGCGGAATTATAAACAATAAGCAGGACAAGTCCTGTTACTGCTACTATGGAATTGCAACAGGCAAATTGACAGGCAACCACAATAAAAATTAAATAAATTATGCTGCAAATATTAAAACTATGACAGGAATAAAGCAGCAAAATAAATCAAACCACATAAAAATCAACACAATGATTTGGTGACGAAGTGGAAAACTCTTCCGAGTAAAAAACCACTCCGGGTATAGGCTACCACCCGAATCCACTATATAGAGAAAAACTTACAGCGATGGTCAAGACCTATGGTGGCAACTCCACCGACTCAAGTACCTCAATACTGCAAGAACTCAAGGCAACTCCTCAAGCCCGCGACCCACGGTTTTCTTCAGAACCTCTGAAGTCTCTGAGTAGATTATATCACCAATTGACGCCGGAACTCCGACTACCAAAACTCCTCCTAAGGAACTCTAAAGGATTAGGGATTTTGGGTTAGGTTGTGTTGAAGGTTTAACAAAGAGGATTCACACCTTTAACAAAGAAGACAGGAAGATGAAAAGAGTCTTCAAGGTGGAATCAATGAGAGTTGAAAGCTTTGAGAGATTTGGCTCAAGGGAAAAGTGTTTCAGCTCTTTCAACTGATGGGGAATGGCGGCTAAGTGTTATATTTATAGTTAGGGTAAAAGCTAGGGTTTTGCAGGCCAAAATCGCATTCAGATCGCAGTCCCATTCGAACGGTTACTCGAACGCAACACGAACGCGCCCTTTCTGTGAAGACTCGTTCGAACGCCACTCGAACGCACAACGAACGTGAACTCTCTGGAATGACCTCGTTCGAACCCACCAAGAACGAGACTCGAACGTTTGCTCTCTGGAATGCTCCCGTTCGAACCCAATAAAGAACGTGCCACTAACGCCACACGTTCGAACCCACAAACGAACGCAGCACTAACGCCAATCGTTCGAACCCACAAACGAACGCAGCACTAACGCCAATCGTTCGAACGCTGCAACGAACGCACCACGAACGTATGTCTGATGCACAGCAGCCAGAAACCAGTCCAATTGCACAAAGATCTTTATGAAAGATTACAACTCAATTGAACTTGTTTTGTCACGGACACATGCCAATAAAAAAGGTGCTAACAATCTCCCCCTTTGGCATTCCGTGACAAAACACTACCTAATACAAAGACTACGGTAATAGACCCAAAAAGAAAATAGTCAACTGTCAACCATCAAAACAGAGACTTATTACAAATGGACTCGATCTAATACCTAACCAAGTAGTCTTGAAAACAAACCCGCCACAGCAACAAACCTGTTTACCTGAAACATCCACACACAACAGTATACCGTGAAAAGCATTGAGATTATCAAGTATAACTTAAACAGGTAAATTAATTTTCTCCCCCTTAATCTGAACTCTCCTGAAACAGGACAAATCACCAATTACAAATCACCAATTACTCCCCATTTTTGTCACGAAATGACAAAGTATGCATACAGCAGAAGAAACAGCAAGCATATATGAAAACTTACTCCCCCGCACAAACAGGAACACAAAAATATCATAAGAATAAAACGGGAAGCAAATAACCAGAAACTGATATCAGAAGGCATGCAGTAGGAACAGACAGTAAGCAAAACATTCAAGATAGAAGATTTTCATAAAAAGTACGACAAAAGTTTGCAAACCATCTCATACGCAATCAAAAGGGTGAGAGTACATCATAACAGGTTACAAAAAAGATATGATCCCAAAAAGAAACAGACTCCTCCTAACTCAAATAGAGCCCAGAAAATAAAGCAAAACTGCTAGTCAGACTCCGAACTGGCAGAAGAACTCTCATTATCAGAAGCCGCAGGACAATCTGCCATATGACGAGCAAACTGAGCTTGCAAGCTACGAACAGTCGAACGAATCTCCGATTGGCCTCCTGAGAGTAGACGAAGCTCAGCCAGGATAGAGGCCTGTGAGTCCAAAATGCGCTGGTAAAAATCTGGAGGAGGACCAGCGGAAGAAGAGGAGGCAGCAGCCGAGGGAGGTGGGGCAGGAGCCGGAGCAGGAGCATGGGCAGGGAGATGAGCAGCTCCCGAGGAGACAGTCTGACGGCCTATGGGCTTGAGCAGAGGAAGAGGGGGATCATGAACAAACCCAGGGATCAGAGCCGAGATGATACGGCGAATAAGACACCCGTAAGGAAGAGTGTGAGCAGCATATGAAGAGGTGCGAATGCGGGTCATCTCTCGAAGAATCACACTGAGGATGTCAATAGAAAGACCCTGCTCTATGGCATAAAGAAAAGCAATCCTGACAATAGGTTGGGTGTTCACATGCGATTTAGGCTAGAGATTATGACAGACAATCCGATTTAGCAAACGATATGAGGGGAGCAAGGTGGCAACAACAATAGTACCCCCGACAAACGGACGATGTTGTCCGGAGGCAACATCCAAAATCAGCTGATCAGAAGGGCCTTCAGTAGGAGGCCAGGGGTACTCGGGAAAAGGCACCTCAGGGATAGCAAGAACCCGAGATAAGACCGAAGGATCAATGTCCAGGTAAGAGCCCCGAATGTACACAGAGAAGGAGGTGGGAGTAACTACCTCCATGTTGGAGTAAAATTCCTGGACAAGCTGGGGAGAAGGACCAGTAAAACCAGATAAAAGCGGCCCCCAACCTCGGTTGACCAACAGGGGAACGATCCCAGAGTCACGCAACTCATCGATCAACACATTGCGCTCCAAAAACAAGCTGCGTTGCGAAAAATGATCATCGAACAATTTAGCAGCAGTAGGACTGCGAAAGCGATCACCAGGGAGAGAATCACGAGGACGTTTCTTGGAAGCAACTGACTTCTTAGGCATCTAAAAACACACAAGAATGCACAAAATAAGGAGCAACCCTAACAGACCAAAAACAGAAGCTGTGAGAGACAAAGGCGTTCGAACGAAGTTCTTATGCCGTTCGAACGCGATGGCGATGAACTGTGCGAAACCACCCTCAACAGAGGCAAATCGCCACAAAAAAAAACACCCCAAACCAGGAAGAAACACAGCCCCAAGGATTATACAAGCCTTAAGCAGGGAGAAAAGGCAAAATCCAAGAAAACAAAACGAAAACCTAGAAACAGATCTAAAAAGAAATCCCAAAAAAAAATCTGTACCTTGATGATGGAGATGAGACCGAAATCAAGAGGATTCAGGCAATCCAAGCACGGATCTGACTTGAAGGGCCAGAGATTTGCGAGGGAAAACAGAGGAGACGGAGAAGAAGGGGAAAAAGGAAACGTGCGAACGAAATACGCACACAACCTATTTAAAAATCCCGAAAACGTTCGAACGAGTGTCGAACGAGAGTCGAACGTGAGACAAATGAACGTTCGAACGAAAAATAAAACGAAACACCAACGAAATACGTTCGAACGAAAAGGAAACGTTGCACGAACGAAAACAGACAGTGCAAACCAGGAAAAAACACTTCAAACACGGACTGGAAGACACATCAAGCAAATTCAAAGATACCCAGTCAGTATTCAGGTGATTATGACATGAAACAATATGCATCATTTTAAAAGAGGCTAAATACATTACTCATGCATATGACATAAACACAAAAGCATATAAAGCACTTGCGTGAAAAATAAAGTGCATAACGAATCAAGGCTTAAGACCTTATTTTATGAGCTGGACACAGCCAAAGAAATCCATCTCTAAAAAGACCAAGTCCACAAAATAGGTGTTCAAACCCAGCACCACTAGGACCTGAAAATAAGCAACATTGGTTGCATGCTATATTATTTACCCCAGAAATATCATGAGCTCATATTTAATAACTCTTTCGAGTGAAGGGTTTTTGCCCTTATCTTTTGAAAATGGCCACATTGGCTCTTTTGCACTTGAGTCTCATTTAATAATATATATATATTTTTTAATTATTTCTTTTTGCTTTTACAAGGGGATAGCAAGGTCATCTAGTAAAAGGTCACACTATTTAAATGAACAAAGAATGATAGAAGTTAGATTGCCAGTCCAAAAACTCATACATGCGACCAAGCCTTGATAAAATAAAAACGTGTATGTGAGGTGCAAGCACAGGATATACCAAAGGTTTTTATCACACACACTCATGTATATAAAGCACCAAGAAAAATAAAGCATATCATACATGCATAATCATATATCCTACATACCAGGATCACATGCATTAGCTTTTCATGCTCTAACAAGCCGAAAAAAAAAAATTTGTCTTTATCATTTTCCATTTTTTTGAATTTTTCAGATTTTAACAACTAAAAATAAAGACACAAACAGGCTTGTAAAACATCCAATGGTACGTGGAGTTGTATCCCGAGTGCAGATCATACAACCGTCCATTCGGAATCGGCTATGAAATTTACGTCCGGGTTTCCATCCTATATACCAAGGGACATATAACAAAAACAAGACACACACACACCCATATGCTGTGAAAACAAAATAAACGTGCATAAACATGAAACACACACACACACACATGCAATGGGAAAATAAAAATGCATCTTTTAAGCAGAGTTACACCGAAGTGCACTCTCATCATGTCCATCAGGACACGCAGAAGAAGATGGGAATTCATCTTGCTTCCTCACCCAAACCTTTCTAGGAACCTCTTCCACATGAGAGTTCCCAGACAACAAAGCAAGTTTCTCACTCAAGAATTGAGCTTGTTTGGTTAGTGCAGAAACTTGAGAAGCTAGATTTGAAGAGTCAAATCTAGGTGACACCTTCTTAGGCCTCTTCTTTTGCTTGTGAAGCATGAAGCACTTAGGCCTAATATGTCCAGCCTTGCCACAGTGGTGGCACACAGGCACAAACCTCGGATGAGAGCGAGGTTTACCCACAACACCTCTGGATTGAGGTTGGGAAACAGGACGAGGAATAAAAGGAGGAGAAGACATGACTACACACAACAGGTTTCTTACCTGAGTCACATTTAGCTGCTACAGGCACAGCTTTAGAAGAAGAAGCCTTATTAAGTTAGGCTCAGAAATAATACCTAACATACGGTCCACCTTTTTATTTCCACTAGAAAATGCGGACAATTGGGTTCTAGCATCTTCAAGTTCGGTGTCTAATATTTGGACTCTATTAACTAGGCCACTGTTCCTCTCCTCTAGGTCATCAACCATCAAAAGGCTTTGCTCAAATTTGGCTTGAGCTTCATTTTTCTAGCTCTACAGCTTTCAGCCTTTTATTGACCTCTATATTAGTCTTCTTAATAGCTAAACTCTCATTAAACAGTTCAACATAAGCTACTTGAAGACTTTCCTCATCTATAGACTCATCAAGAGAGACTTCAGAATCAGTATCATTCACAATAATCTCTCTCTCATCAGTCACACTAGCAGTAAAAGCAATATAATTGCCTTTAGGAGAGTCATCACCTTCAGAATCACTAAGTGATGCTGCCATGGCTTCTTGCCTTTAGCCCTAAGGTATGTGGGACACTCAGATCTAACGTGCCCATATCCTTCACATTCATAGCATTGGGCACCACGGGATCTACTATCCTTATCCTCTCCAGACTCACTTCTGATATGCCTACTCTCTCTAGGCTCATTCTCCCTATCCCTATTATAGCTATGACCACCTTTTTTAAGCTTAAGAAATTTCTTAAACTTTTTAGCAAACAAGGCCAAATCACGGTCCGTGAGGGTATCCTCATCACTAGACGAACCATGCACAACTTCCTTAGCGATTTTCATCGCTATATTTTTGGGCTTTAGATGCCCAGGAAGTTTCTTCTCATAAACTTGCAGTTTTCCTACGAGTTCTTCTAAGTTAAGCTTATCGAGGTCATTGCTTTCCTCTATGGCGGTGATCTTGGGTAGGAATTTATCAGGCAGGGATCTAAGGATTTTCCTAACTATCCTATTGGTAGGTATAGTCTCACCTAGGTTAAAACTAGAGTTAACGATATCGTTAATCTCAGCATAAAATTCATCAAAGGTCTCATCATCTTTCATTTTGGCGACCTCAAACCTAGTTGCTAAATCCTGGAGTCTATTATTTTTAACAGACAATGTGCCCTCATGCACAGTCTGCAGGATGTCCCAAGCATCCTTGGCTATCTCACACATTGAGATTCTCCTAAACTCAGCAGAACAGACAGCACCATGTATGGCATTAACAGCTTTGCTGTTCCTATTGCTAGCATCAAATTCGTCCTTGGTCTAGGTCAATTTATCTTTAGGGGAAGAGACCCCATCAACAACAACAACGGGAGGTTTCCACCCGTGTTCAACAGTCATCCAGACCCTCTCATCTAAGGACTTAAGGAACGCTTTCATGCGAACCTTCCAATGTAAATATTATGTGCCATCAAAAAATGGCGGACAATTCAAGGGTTGACTACGCTCCATAGCTAATGGGTCAAGGATCGAGTTCAGGCTCTGATACCAATTGAAAATTCGATTTTAACACAAGTTCTGACCCTATGCGGAATTATAAACAATAAGCAGGACAAGTCCTGTTACTGCTACTATGGAATTGCAACAGGCAAATTGACAGGCAACCACAATAATAATTAAATAAATTATGCTGCAAATATTAAAACTATGACAGGAATTAAAGCAGCAAAATAAATCAAACCACATAAAAATCAACATAATGATTTTGGTGACGAAGTGGAAAACTCTTCCGAGTAAAAAACCACTCCGGGTATAGGCTACCACCCGAATCCACTATATAGAGAAAAAACTTACAGCGATGGTCAAGACCTATGGTGGCAACTCCACCGACTCAAGTACCTCAATACTGCAAGAACTCAAGGCAACTCCTCAAGCCCGCGACCCACGGTTTTCTTCAGAACCTCTGAAGTCTCTGAGTAGATTATATCACCAATTGACGCCGGAACTCCGACTACCAAAACTCCTCCTAAAGAACTCTAAAGGATTATGGATTTTGGGTTAGGTGTGTTGAAGGTTTACCAAAGAGGATTCACACCTTTAACAAAGAAGACAGGAGATGAAAAGAGTCTTCAAGGTGGAATCAATGAGAGTTGAAAGCTTTGAGAGATTTGGCTCAAGGAAAAGTGTTTCAGCTCTTTCAACTGATGGGGAATGGCGGCTAAGTGTTATATTTATAGTTAGGGTAAAAGCTAGGTTTTGCAGGCCAAATCGCATTCAGATCGCAGTCCCGTTCGAACGGTTACTTGAACGCAACACGAACGCGCCCTTTCTGTGAAGACTCGTTCGAACGCCACTCGAACGCACAACGAACGTGGACTCTCTGGAATGACCTCGTTCGAACCCACCAAGAACGAGACTCGAACGTTTGCTCTCTGGATTGCTCCCGTTCGAACCCAATAAAGAACGTGCCACTAACGCCACACGTTCGAACCACAAACGAACGCAGCACTAACGCCAATCGTTCGAACCCATAAACGAACGCAGCACTAACGCCAATCGTTCGAACGCTGCAACGAACGCACCACGAACGTATGTCTGATGCACAGCAGCCAGAAACCAGTCCAATTGCACAAAGATCTTTATGAAAGATTACAACTCAATTGAACTTGTTTTGTCACGGACACATGCCAATAAAAAAGGTGCTAACATTTTGTATATACGTACTTTCGGGCATGGAGCCCTGGTTGTTTTGTGTCTGCATCATATTTTAGTTGGACTCTTAGGTTGCGTATGTTGAGATACCAGCCTGAGGCCGAGATTTTATGTTTGTGTTGTATATGGATGCTGGTTATAGGCCATGTTGCATGATGTTACAAATACATCATGCCGAAATTTTTCTAGAATCAGAGGCTTATGGAGATGGGTTTAGCCTGTCTCCTGCCGATAACATTACTGCTAAGGCGGGATGTTACAATACGGCTGATATGGCTGACACGTCACGTAGTTGATGCGGTCTATTCAGAAGCTAACACGTGTCACGCGGATTGTCGGCACCATAAGATTATGACACGTGGCACGGTGCATATTAGTAGGCGGCGTATTTTAGCATCGGCATATTTTTAGCAAACTTCTCATATTTTGACATGTGTCACGGTGTATTTTAGCAGGTTGCTAGTGCACGTTAGCGGTCACGATGCAGGCTGTGAGTCGCGACGCACTAAATTACCCTTTTGTCTTTTTTTATCATTTTTCTCTGTTTTAGCCTTGAATTGCTTCCAATGTTTCCTAAGCTTTAATTATCTGTAAAATAACACAAAAACACATCAAAACGTTCACAAAACTCGAGAAAATATACAAAATATTAGGTTAAATGAGTGGGAAATAATGATATAATTACCACTCATCACACCCTCAAACATAACATTTTGCTAGTCCTCGAGCAAAACAATAAAATAGAATACAATAAAACATTAAACTAGGCCACTTTTATAGGGATCACGGTTGCATTTAGCGTATGTAACAAGCCTTTAAACCCCTAGGTGTCCCTAGTGGACGAGTTGTAGTCTTGAGAGGGTTTACGACAACCATACCCATAAACATTTGATAAAAGTAAAAAGATAGTAAAACTAATGCATACAAAAGCAAAAAGATAAGAGAAAAAGAATAAAGATATATAAATAACGTCCTCAGAGAATGTCTAGCATCAAAGTTAGATGAACCTTCAAAATGCATATTTCAACTAATTTCCTTTCTTTTCAACAAAATAACTAAATGAGACTCAAAGTGTGTGTGTGAATAACTCTACAAACAGCTTTGATTCTAAGTTGTCAACTTAGTGATTTCGTCTCAACTCTCAGTAGTTAATGGGTCAAACCAACCTAAGTATCTATAATTGTTCTGTCTACTACAATCAGCGCAGGTGAGGTATGTGATTTTTCTGATTTTTTTTTTTTTTATTTATATACAACATCTTTGATCCATGTAGTGAGCTTTAAGTTAGTGGCTCCCAATATAAATAGTTTTAGGGCACTAGGTGTTAAAATACCTCTATGGACTTAATCACTCGGATCTTAGATGTTTATTAAACTAACACAAGCTTTCCCGTTTGACGCGAACTATCAATGCTTACTGAGGCAAGATGCCCGGTTACTAAGTACTTGCTTGGTTTAGTTTAATAATTTATTTTTTTTACATACTTCACATAATAAATAATTATAGACAGAAATAGAAACTCAGGCAAATGATCATTCATTAACCACCGATTATTTTCTAGTCACTTTATTACTTCCTTATTATCTAACTGATTACAAAATTATTTTTAAGTGCGTATGAGTCTGACCTAGATATAAAATTCAAAATAGGGATAAAAGTGAAATTAGTATTTATCTTTTCCTAAAATCTTTTAACTACAAACAATCAAATCATTGGAAACTTTTTTTTGGCAAAACCAAGTCTTTCGACGAATAAATCTACTGGGACGCGTCTCAAGGGTTGACTCCTTGCTCGACCGTCTTTACTGGATTGACTTTTTATCCTCGCGATTTTGTCAAATTTATTCCATGAAAAATCCTGCTTGCACTAGTTTACTTTACCCTAAAATATTCCGTCTTTATTTTTCCTGTAAAAATAATACACAAAATTAAAAATGCGAAAACATTTAAACATAAAATAAAATTTTAAATAAACTTAAAATGATTACATAGGTTGCCTCCCTGCTAGCGCTAAATTTTCATCTTCAGCCAGACGTGACTGAAATCCATCTGTCAAAGAGGTTTCAGCGTCGTCTTGGATGTCCGATGAAAGACAATCTCGTGTGCGTTGCTTTTGAATGGTCTCTTCCAACTGTAAGGTGACAAAAATAATTTTATCTCATTCAGTGCTTGTGCCACCTTTTTGATCTTTATCGCTCCCATGATTCCAGAAAGACAATCAGGAGGTCTCATATGGTGCTTGACTTGGAATGGAGGTTCCATTCTATCATGCCTCTGGGTGATGTCTTTGAGTTATACTCCCCAAAATAGTGATGTTTCACCTGAATGCTCAAGTTCTTTAATTCGCTCCTCCATTTGCTCTGTCTCTTGCTCCACATTTTCTTCATAGATGTATTTTAAAATTTCCTCGTTCCACTCTTCATCTGTCATCTGTGAAATACATGCTCCATAAGTGTCAACCCGATGATGTAAAGAGATGTCAGAATTTAGGTCTTCATCCTTATATTTGATGCCTATATCCTGGAAACAAAATGTTTGCTTCTTTTATTTTTATTTTTATTTTTATTGTCTTTCATTTGTTTCTTTATTTATTTTTCTTGCAGTGGAAGTTAAAAATATTGATTTGATTCGTATGCGAAATTCAAAATTATTCATGTTTTAAAATTTTAAGAATTTGTAACTTTTAGTTCTACTAATTATTATATTATTTAAACTATTACTCGGTGTTGTTCCTAGATTTATCCATGATAAGATACTTGAGAAGGGAGAACCAGTTACTAAATTACATAATAGTTGCCTCCTGTTAATTTGATTGGGCATAGCCATTGCTTGGTTTTGATTTAAAGAATATGATATCTTATTCCTAGAAATTGTTATCCTTGCACTTTGATTTTCAGTGAAGAAACTAATTGGGAATTTTTCTCTGAGGTGTTATCTTTTTATTCACCAGCAAGTTCAAATTTTGTATTCATAATTGGTTATTATATATATAAGATCAGTCATGTTATTATTATACTGCTTTATTTATCTGCAACTTCCTAAAAGGAATTGAATTCATCAACTTGTTTGAATTTTCTCTGATTAGTGTTGCTGTTGTAATTGTAATGATATGTGTATTGGTTGAATTTTGTTTTTTTGTTTTTTTAGTCCACTGCCATCCAGTCCACTGCCAATCATCTATAATTTGGGGGTGACAGAGAATGACAAATTTAGAATTGGACACTGAATTCAATCAGGATGAGGGTGTAGATGTTCACATTAATAAAATTGATGATAATGGCGATGATGACAGATATGATTTTTGATAATGCTGATGAGATGTTTAATTATTACAAAGAATATGGTAAACGGAAGGGGTTTCCAGTAATGCGGAGAAGTAGTAGAAAGAGGGTGATGGGAATGTTAGGTATGTGACATTTGCATGTGGGAAAAAAGATTTTTCAAAAACGACATCCAGTAATATTTTAAGGCCCCAACCTAATTCAAAAATTAGTTGCAATGCTAAAATATGTGGATGTGTAGATGAAGTTGGAAAATGGAGGGTTCGAACATTAGTTCTTGAGCACAACCATGAATTATTATCTCCATCGAAGTCGAAGTATTTCAGATGTAACCGTAGCATCAATGTACATGCAAAAAGAAAAATTGAGATAAATGATAGAGCTGGAATAAGAGTTGCCCAAAGTAGCAATTCTCTTGTTATTGAAGCTGGTGGGCATGAAAATATTACATTCACGGCAAGAGATTGTAGAAATCATGTTGACAAACAAAGAAGATTACGGCTTGGCGAATGAGATGTTGTTGTTTTACAAAACTACTTGATGAAAATGCAAGCGGAAGACGATAGATTTTACTTTAGCTTCAATTGGATGATGAAGGTCGATTAAAAAATATTTTTTGGGCTGATCCGAGGAGTAGGGTCGCCTACAAATCTTTTGGTGATGTTGTTACATTTGACACCACATATATAACAAATAAGTATGACATGCCATTTGCCCCATTTGTGGGAGTTAATCATCACGGTCATTCTATACTGTTAGGATGTGGGTTGATTTCACATGAGGACACTGAGACTTTTACCTGGTTATTTAGGACATGGCTACCTTGCTTGTCCAATGTAGCACCTATTGGAATCATTACTGATCAAGAAAGGGCAATGAAAAAGGCGATTGAGATTGTTTTTCCTACTACTCGACATAGGTGGTGCTTGTGGCATATACTGAAGAAATTTTCTGAAAAATTAGGAGCTTATACGGAATATAATGCAATCACTCAGATATTACATTTTGTTGTTTATGATTCACAATGTGTTGCGTAATTTGAGGAAACTTGGCATTATATGCTTGTTCAATATGATTTGGGCGGTAATGAATGGCTTACTGGGTTATTCAAGGATAGACATCATTGGGTTCCGTGTTTTCTAAAGATTAGTTTTTGGGCAGGCATGTCAACTACTTAACGTAGTGAAAGTATGAATACCTTTTTTGATGGGTATATTAACTCAAAAACAACATTGAAACCATTTGTGGAGCAGTATAATCATGCTTTGCGGAGTAAAGTTGAAAAAGAAATCAGAGAAGATATGAAGTCATTTTCACAGCAACTTCCTTGTGTAACAGAATACAAGATGGAGCAGCAAATACATGAAGTTTATACAATTTCAAAGTTCAAGGAATTTCAACAATAGTTAATTAGAAAGATGTATTGTGAAGTTATCAATTCAATGGGATCAGAACATGTAGTAAGAGAAGATGTGAAAGTTGGTGAGGGGAAAACAAAGAACTTTCTTTCAAGTTTACTTTGAAAAAAGAAAGGAGAAATTACTTATAGTTGCTCAATGTTTCAGTTTAGAGGAATTCTCTGCAAGCATGCTGTTACAACCATGATACATAATGACGTATAAGTATTGCCAGATAAGTATATCCTCGAACGATGGTGAAAAGATGTTCGACGATGTCATAGTAGGGTGAAAATTAGCTATGATATATAGAGTTCTACAGATGAACAGGTGAGATATGACAAAATATGTGCTAAGTTCGCAATGGTTGCAGATAAGATTGCAGGAGATATTGAAAGTTATAATTATGTGTCAGATTTGATTGATAATCTGTGGAAAGATTTACCGAAACAAAATTTTAGTATTGAAAAAAGTTGTTGTAATACTGTTGGGAGTTCAGAGACTGCAGTTGAAAGCATTCGTGATCCAGAGATTAGTCGTGCTAAAGGTCGTCCTCGCACTCGAAGGCTGCAGTCTATAAAATTTAAGAAACATAGCAAAAAAAAACATCAGGTGTGTATCGGGTTACTGTAAATTTGTTAAGTCAATTAACTTCAGTAAAGTAACTAACATCTCATTTTCATTCTACTTGATAAACATGATGTACAAATGCACGAGCAATTACATTCTATTCAATTCCCAACACAAGATAGCAACGTGGTTAGTATAAATTGTTTATTTTATTTTATTTTATTTATATATATAGCATATTTTACTGTATTAGCAAATGTAGTTACCTTTCATTTGATTTTGCATGCAGATTGAACTAGACCGGGCCTGCGGTTCGGTTCCGGTTCGGAACCGAACCGAACCGTTCGGTTTCGGTTCCACACTAAAATGGAACCGGAACCGGAACCGAACCGTTCGATTCCGGTTCCGGTTCCATTCGGTTTTTTTTTTTTTTTGAAAATAAAAGTTAAATTACAAATAATTACTTTAAATTATTTTTTTTGAAAATAATTACAAATAAAATTACATAATTACAAATAAAATTATGTAAATTACAAATTACGTTAAATTACATTACATAATTCCACTAAATTACAAATAAAATTCTTATTTAAGAAATTAAAAAAAAAATATTAATCCGGTTCCAACCGGAACCGTACGGTTCCGATTGGAACCGTTGGAACCGAACGGTTCCGATTGGAACCGTTGGAACCGAACGGTTCCAACGGTTCCAACCGGTTCGGCTAGGGGAGGAACCCTAACCGAACCGGTTAGGTTCCGGTTCGGTTCCGGAACCGGAATCGGAACCGGTTGGAACCGGAACCGTCCGGTTCCAACCGGTTCAGTTCCGGTTCGGTTCCGGTTCCGAACCGGAACCTTGGCCGGGTCTAGATTGAACATGTTCCTGCCACTGCACCATATGTTCCTGATTCATTTGGAGGATTTCAGCAATTACTACAGTCTATAAATGATAATTCATTTGGATGATTTCAAAAATTACTTTTCAATTGTTATGTTTTTAATGTAATCAACATTCTCTTAAATCAAATCACCCGACTTTATATGTTATGTTTGTTTATTAATTCAATTGTTAGTTTTTATGCCACAACGAGTGGCTTGGTTCAAAGTGTACTCAAAGTATGCTCAAAGTATGGACAAAGTATGGACAATAAAAACTTCTACAATCAAATAACATATTATACATTGATAGAAATATCTGTGATGCTTGAAGCATTATTGTAACATCCCGCCTTGGCGGCAATGTTACCGGCAGGAGACAAGCTAAACCCATCTCCATAAGCCTCTAATTCTAACGAAATTTCGGCATGATGTATTCGTATCATCATGCAACCTGGCCTAGAGCCAGCATCCAAATACAACATAAACATAAAATCTCGGCCTCAGGCCGGAATCACAACATCAATGAAAACCAAGGACCCAACAAATAAGTGATGCAGACAAAAAGACATAATACAGCCAGGGCTCCGTGCCCGAAAGTACGTATATACAAAAAAAAACTTTACAACATAAGTATATATGCTCAGCACGTTACAGCAATAATCAAATACACGACTCGACTTCCCCAAGACTTGGTGACTGGCTGACTGCAACGCTGCTATCCGACTGCTCCGTAACTCTGAAATCCACGGTCGACCGTTTAGGTCGCCAACCTGCAAAACTCAAACACTGTAGTATAGTGAGTCATAAGACTCAGTAAGAAACTATGCTCCTACCTTGAGCAACATACACATGTAAGGTTTAAATTTCAGTTACATATTATTCCTGGGATTTCTAAGTGATTCACATATCCTCTATATTACCAACTCTTCATACAATCTGGTTCGTAGCAGATTAGCGAATATTCATACACTCATCTCTATCTGTTTTCTCGTAACATGCTTATAGCTTATTCATTTGCAATCATATATCATTATTAAATAAACCATACTATCATATGTACGACATATATCCTCTTTTCATTAATAATATATCGGTCATAAAAACCCTGTACACAAGCTCTTATATAATTTAAATTTGAATTCGTAACAGAACCATTTAAATTTACAACACACTTAAGATCTCATCTGTATAATAATCATAGTACATTATACTGCGTTGCTCACACACAAGTCTCACACCTTTTCCTTTTCTTAACTTCTTTTCTTCTTTTACTCTACTACCTTAAGTTCAGGTAACTAATCTAAGTTACTTTCTTACCAATCTATTTAATATATCAACAATTCATCCTTCATTAAATGTTTACTATGCTTATAACACACGCAACTAAGTATTAGGTCTGAGCTAACTATCTAAGTCTTACCCATTTACAAACATATTACTTGTTACTAGTCCTTTTGTTTGCTCACACATATCATTAATAGCTTCATCAAAAACTCTTCCCGCTTTTGCTGCGCTACACAATTATCTCATAGATTTCTTATTCATTCTTTGCTGGTTTGGTTTGGACACTAAAAACATAGTTGTCTTTCTTTCATGTTATTGAAATATCATCAAATCGGCAACATAAAACATTATTTCTATTCTCATACTGTTAGCAATCACAAACTCATACAAATAGAATCATGTTATCATACATCAATGTTTTCTAAAATATTCATTGTATGTAGACATATGGTTCACATAAACTTCTGTTAAATGCTTACATGAATGTGGTCGCACTATCATGCATTAACATCAACTATGTGCATCTTAGATGAATTACTAGGATACATGATTTATATGCATGATTTGTAAATCATACTCTAACATGTCATGCTTTTAGAAAATACCTTTTTCTGAGAAATTGCTTTATGAAAATTCTTTCTGAAACTCAGTTTGGAAACCTTTTGATAAAACTTATCTTTTTAAAATCATGCTTTAAATCTCTGATTTCTGAAAGCTGTTTACTAGGAATCTGAAAACTGAGAACTTTGTCTGAAAATCTTCCTTTTCTTATACTTATTTCTAAAATCATTTTTTTTTCTAAGTTCTTTTCTGAAACTCTTTTCTGAAACTGTTTTCTGAAAACTGAAATTTGAAATCCTTTTTCTGAAAACCAAATCTCCGCCCGAATGCGCATCTCCGCCCGTAGGCGCATCTCCGCCCGAAGGCGCATCTCCGCCCGAAGGCGCATCTCTGCCCGAAGGCGCATCTCCGCCCGAAGGCGCATCTCCGCCCGTAGGCGCATCTCCGCCCGAAGGCGCATCTCCGCTCGTAGGCGCATCTTCGCCCGTAGGCGCATCTCCGCCCAGGAATGTACCATCTGAGCGCTGAGGATCTAGGAGCGTCCCCCTAGTCCTCCACATGTGCACATGTGTATAAATCCGTCAATTCCAACAATGTACAACTGGGATGGGTCAAATCCCAAATCCCGAATCCATATGAAATCCGTCAATTCCATCAGTGTCTCAAGTTACGTACTGGGGTGAGGTTTTACCTCATGCCCTGAAAAATCATAAAACCATAATCTGTAACTCAAACTGTAAAAACAATTTCTGAAATACGGTTCTTTTCAGAAGCATTTGAAATCTTTCTTTAAAACATTTGAAACTGTTGAAAACATTGTTATCGTTTGCTCAACTACTGAAAACTTAACACACACACACATGCACATGCATATATGCGTTTGTGCATTTCTCATGCTTCTTTCTACTCTAGCCATGATTTCCTCTATAATGACTTTACAATCTGCATGCTCAAATATCAACAAGATGCTTGTTCAATTCAAAACATGCTATATTTATGTTACATTCATATATATCTATATATATGCACACATTTAACCAACATAACTTAACTTACCTCTATAACTTACCATGCTGATGGCCCACAAACCATATGTTGATATTGCATAAATTATATTCATACACACAATCAAAGCTATTCTACTACATCAATCATCAAATGTAAACGAGTTCCAATAACTTAGTTCTTAAACTGATTCGCTAATTTCTAACTATTTACTGGTACTCATGGATCTCATGACGTAATCTATTATACATTCTCATAGTATGCATATATTGCTCAATTAGGCCATTATCTCATTACATCCTTGTATCCTTACTCATGTTGCAAGTATTTTTATGTAATGCGTAATTACAAGCTTTTCTTTACAACACAAGTCCATATACGTTTATCTCATCTATAACTCTAATCCCATACCCTAGGGTGTAGTTTTCTACATCCCCCAAACCCAAGTCTAATTAAGTTATATTTATGAATATGACAGCATTCACATGCTCCATCTATATACATATATATACTGGTCTATACCTACACATGTTTCGCTTTGCTTCTGAATACTCCTGTTTATCTTTAACTTACATCTCTACTTATAATTTTTTGCTCTTATCTATATCTGTGTACCAATTCACTAGCTTCTTTCTTCTACGATCATCTTTATACATATACTAGTTCCATACATATGATTTGCGTATAACGTGTTATATTACTACTTTCAAACAACGATAAATTTCCTTAAGCATTCGAAGCATGAGTTACTTACCTGGCTACGCGAGTGCCCGCGATCCGGGTCCAATCTGCCAAAACAAATCACATCAACTGTTAGAACCACTATTTACGGAACTTCTAACTTATCTAAAACAACTACGGGCTTTCCCCGGATCACCCGAAACGACTCTGATACTACGATCTAAACTTAATTACTCTAATACGTGCTCACATACTATTCTGAAATAACTAGACATCTCAGATTCTCATTTTCCGCGTTTGCGGTAAAACTTGCAGAAAAGTTTCCGCAAACACTACGGAAGGGTCTCGAACCCTCCGAACTAATTCAAAATTACCCAATTTCCCTCACAATACCATAATTACATCATAAATATGCTTACGATCATTTATACTCAAACGCGCGAGAAACGCCGTTTTACCGAAATCTCGCTAATTCTACCGGATCGATCATATCTCGTCCGTTTCACCCCGGATTCTACCACATTTATCGTTTTAACATAATAAGACATATCCAATTCATATAAAAGCAATTTGTTAAACTACGGAACTACTGGAAACATCCGAATATAAATCGATTTACTTTGAAATATGAGATTTTGAACGGAAGGTCGTACCGAAATTCCGAGGCCATATTCGGACTCCCGACGGCCATACGAACGCGCTGGTGCGATCGGAATTCCGATCGCAGTTACTGTTCACATGGGTCTACTATTCATCCGTGACTTCTTTCCTCGTTTTGCGTAATTCCGATCGTTGTTCGGCAAATCCATCTCCGCAAACTCATAGTACTCGTCGAGGGTTTCGATTTGGTAGGTGGCTCGGACCGTGAAACGAACCGACAAGCCGAAACCGACTCACCCACCACTCGCGCGTCCTTCTCTCCTTTCCGCGTCACCGCCGACGTTCTGGGCTGTCGCCGGCCACCACGAGGCGGAGGGGAGGCCGGCGCACCCCCCTAGCTGGTCGCGCCGGCCAGCGGAGGTCGGCAGGCCGCCGGCGCGACCAGAGGATACACAACTCGATTTTTGGGGATGAGGGGCGTGAAGCGAGGTTTTGATTTATTTAGCCAAATTAGTGATTTCTATAAACATGGAGGCTTTATATACTTTCCTGGAAAATATCAAAAAGGCCCCCGTAAAATTGCAAATCAGCCCTGTCATAGAACCTTCTAGAATTTCGCATTTTCGGAGCCCTTCTGATGCGATTCTCGAAAAGTTTTCAATACGAAAGTTGTTCGTCTCGGAAAAACGAGTACAATGGTCCAAAAATCAGCTCACTCGGAGTTCGTTTGCTCTGTTTTTGACCAAAACTACAAACTTTACGCGTTTTACGAAAATCGCGTAACTGACTTTTGATCCCACGCGTTTTCCAACGCGACGAAAATTCACGATCTAATATTCCAACTCATATAACATCACTTAAACTCTTATCCTTCATCATCATCAAGCTCCGAGACTAAAACATCCGTCCGGAAAAACTTCTAGAACATTCCTGAAAATCTGGGATGTTACAATTATACATTGTTGGGAAACATATTATAAAAATGATACATAATAATAGGAAAATAATTATTTCTGTAGCATATTTTTGAATGGGACTACTGTCTCAGTTTCGTAGCTCATCCCTCAACTTCCGAATTTCAGCTAGTAAAATATCATGATTAGTGTCGTTGGCTTTTCGATCTTTCGCCCATTGATCGTCGTCATTCCAGTCAAAGGCTAGACAATCCTTGCATTTCCAAAACTTTTGATTTAGATTCCGCGATGTAGTAGAAGTCCATAACTTTTGGTAACCGTTGGGGCATTTGCAGCAACGTCGCCATTCCACTGAATTTGTACTTGTGATGGATGATATTATAATTACAAACCAACTGCAAACTGCATCATAAAATAAACTTTCTATTAATGACGTAGAACATTATGGAGTTCCAATCTTATCACTGTAACAATTTGTCAATCAATCATTACCATCAATGAGAAAATAAAAACTGTATATAATTACGTATAATGTAACCATCTCCATAAAGAAAAATAAAATCAGTAATAAAAAATCTACAAAGTCTCTTTCCCTACCAATACTCACCAATTATCATTCCCTTTCAATAGTTCTCTGAACTGAACCAGCTTAAAAAAAAAATTCACAATTTCACACACACAATGACACAAATGCAAAATTCAAGTATTTGGCATGCACCATATCCTACCAAGTACATCTGGACTTCCAAAACTGCTTATAAAGTTCATAATTTTCCATCATTAATTTTCCCTTTCAACAGGAAAAACAGTCAGTTTCCTCAAATAATCTTTTTTATTCATTTTCCCAGGCACAAAATCCTTCCAGTAGGTACACAATAATCGCTTTCAATTGACCTCAAATGAGAGTTAGCCACATGAAGATTAAGCTACCCACATCCTTAATAGTTAATAGACAGGAAGATACTCAAAGGAAGGTTCATGGTAGATTATTAAAAAATTAAGCTACTCGCATCCTTAATTTTTTTTTTAAGACAACTTTCCACTTTCCAGCTGTCATTAAAAATTGACTTTCCCACTACCAACTTCCTTACTGGTGTATTGGTTCTGACCGTGAAAAATTGAAAATTGAAAATCAAAAAAGGCAACAATTGAAAATCAAATGTCATACTTGATAGGAAAAAAATAACTAAAAATTTCTACAAAACTAGGTAGATAAATTAGTATTTGTTCTAGAAAAGGAACTTCTCCCTCTTAACAATCTTTTAAATCTCATCTCTGCATTCTCATATCTCACTTCATGAAATAAATATTCATTTGCCCGTTGTGTAAGTAACTTAAATCATCTCCAAGTAATGATAAATAAAGTTCAACCAGTCAAGCATTACTTTCAGAATTTAATTTCCAAAGTTACCTCAGGCTTTTCTTTAGTTTTTTTCTTTTGATTTCAAGTACTCCTCCTTCGATATGCGTCCCCCTGTAAAATCAATGTGCAAGAAAGTTGCAAAAAACATGTTGAAATGACCGACTTCAAGACCAATTAAAACATGAAAAAATGACCAACTTAAAAATCAGGTTGAAATGATCGACTTCAAGATCATTTAAAACATGAAAGTTTGACCAACTTAAAAATCACTTTTCTCCTAACCTTGCTTATCGCGATATACAGCTTATGCACCTCGTCCGGTTACAGAAGGATCCTGTAACAAAATGGAATATGTAATATGTATCAAGTTGACAAGTCACACAAGCAAGTTGGATAGAATGACTAAATAGAGCAAACATCTTGTTTGGGATTGAATGACTAAATATAACAGACATCCTGTTTGCTTTTTCTAGCACAATTTCTAGGAATAAGATATCATATTCTTTAAATCAAACCAAGAAATGACTATGCACAATCAAATTATCAGGAGGCAACTATTATGTAATTTAGTAATTGGTTCTCCCTTCTCAAGTATCTTATCCTGGATAAATCTAGGAACAACACCGAGTAATAGTTTAAATAATATAACAATAAGTAGAACTAAAAGTTACAAATTCTTAAAATTTTAAAACATGAATAATTTTGAATTTCGCATACGAATCCCATCAATATTTTTAACTTCCACTGTAAGAAAAATAAATAAAGAAACAAATGAAAATAAAAATAAAAATAAAAATAAAAGAAGCATACATTTTGTTTCCAGGATATAGGCATCAAACTCTCAAACCTTTATCTAAACTATAAAGAAAATACAGTTTATCAATAAGCTCAATCAACTTGTGAATGTCACCTATTTCATGCACCCAAAATTATCAACTACAAGAAAGACGTTTGTGTTTTCTGGATTCAGTTCGCCGGTGACGGTGGAGGATTAATGATGTTGGAAACGGTACGATTTGGTTTCTTTGTGAGTAAATGGAAAGTTGAAGGCAATGATCTCCCTTTGTGCGATTTGATTTGGGGATTAGGGTATGTTAAATCTGTCTTGTTTGGCTACGGGAGCAAGGCAAACCTGGGTCAGAATTTTTAAATCAAAACGCAGCATATGCTGCCGTTCTATTTCTTTGTGAGTGAAAGGCTGTGTCTGTCTACATTTCTCATATTTGATTAAATTTGATCCTCATATGTTCATTTGACATATATTATCAACATTCATTGTAACATATGATTGTGGGTTGTAAGTGAAAATTTTGTAATATTTAGTTCTCTATTTTGTTAGAAATAGCACCTAAAGGCAGTGTAATTTATGTTTTTATTCACAAAAAAAGTAAAAAAAAAAAAAATTAAGCTTTTACTTAGTAACTGGACACCTTGCCTTAACAAGCAGTGATTGTTCGTGAAAAACTGTAGAGCTTGAGTTTGTAAAAAAAAAATAAAATATGTGAAAAAGTTCGATTTCGTAGCCTCTCTAACTCAAACAATTAAGTCTATAATTGGTATTTTAACACTTAGTGCCCTAAGACCAACTGGTCTGGGAGTCACCGACCCAAAGCTCATTACATGGGTTAAAGAGAAAGCTTAAGAAAATCTGACACTTCTTCTTTTTAACATCTGAGATTCGAACAATTAAGTTTGTAAGGGTTTCTTAACACCTAGTGCCCTAAAACCAACTGGTTTGGGAGTCACTACCCAAAGCTCGCTACAATGATTGAAGATGTATTCTTATAAAAAAAAAATTTATTTTGTATTTTTAAATAATTTTCCATTGCCAAAAAGGTGTGAACTTCAATATAATTTTAGGACAAAAATATTACCCCCTTTTCAACAAGACCTGTGAATATCGTAGGCATAATAAATTGATTGATACCTTGTTTTATGTGTGTATGGTGAATGGTAAAAAATACATGAGAATTTACTGGTGAATGGTAAAAAATACATGAGAATTTACTAGGGGTGGCAATTTGGGTCATGATTCGTTTATTCGTTCGATTCGATTCGCTTTAAAGCGAATACGGGTTTCAAAAAATGGATTCGTTTAATGAATGGGTCAATTCGTTTCGATTCGTTTATTAAACGAATCGAATACGAATTTAAGCTCATTGATTCGTTTATTTGTTTAAGATTCGTTTTATTATTTTTATTTACTAGTTCTTGTTAATTTTCAATTAAGATTCGAGAAATTATAGCTAATTATCATAGAAAAAGTAATATTTTCAATATTTGGTGAAATATTTTTAGTAAATATATTAATTACATATTTCATATGTATATATTTTTGAAGAATTAATGTAAATCAAGTATGGTAAATTATTTTATTAAATAATATCATTGACTAAACGAATAAACAAATATTCGTATTCGATTCGTTTAATAAACGAATCGAATACGAATCCTGATATTAGGATTCGTTTAATAAACGAATCGAATATGAATCCATCACATTTTGATTCGATTCGTTTAGGATTCGATATGAATTCGATTCGTTGATTCGTTTTGACACCCCTAGAATTTACTTATTTGATAGTTTAAAAAGAAAGAAAAGAATTATTAACTTGGATAATAATTTTTCTTTTAAGTTTTTGCTTAAATTACTAAGGACTAATAATAAGCTGGTTGGGGGGTGTGATAAATACTAAGAAGAGCACATTTATTAAAATAAAAATTAATCATTTTACACTTGTAGTTTCATTAATCCCCTTAATTTAGCAAATTTGTGAAATAATAATTAAATTTAAGTTTTTTATATTTTTATTGTGATTTTTATTTATTATGTAGGTGAAATAATACATTGGATGCAGAACTAGAAAAATGGACGTGATATTTGGATTTTGGAGGTCGGAAACTTGAAAGGGCGTTCTAACAGTGTACAATTTCAGAAATTCAAGCTTTGTGCAAGTTTTGTATTTGGGCCATAATATTTTACTACAATATCGGATTGAGACAATTCCAGTTTTAGATGAAAGAAGACTCAAATATTTACAACTTTATTATTTACAAGATTTTATAATTCCGAAGTTTTCAAGGTCGAAATGAGTGAAGAAACCAATGTGTGTTACATGTAATTTTAATTATTAGAAAACAAAATAAAATATATAATATAAAAAATTTTAATAATAATAATAATAATAAAAGATAAAAGTTGAAATGTCACAATCCACCTTTAGGTGGATTATGATAAATATTTTCAAATTTATCAACAAAAAATAAAAAAGGAAAAAAAAAAAGAAAAAAATAATAAATTAGTAAAAGTTTGTTGTTTGTATTTGATTTGAAAAGTTATAATTAATAATTGAGAGATGAGCACTTCTACTATAAATAGAGCTATTCACATCTCATTTCCTTCATACTTGCTTTCAAAGTTCTCTTGTAGAATTTGAGAGAGATTGTCTTATGTATTTTAATTTCTAAGTTTTCTTGTAATTTCTTTTTCTTTCGGTAATAAAATTATGCATGTTTTTCTTCAAATCATGAGTATATAATTTCATCATGCTGAGGTAAGGAGTAAAGCTCTTAATATGAGAATATAGATTAATATTATTTATATCATAATATATAAATTATAATATAAATAAGTAATTTAAATCTGAATTAATTATTGACAAACTTTGTTACTGTCTTTATTGGTGGTTTTATTTATTTGGCATAACTGACTACCTAATTGGACTTGTTATAGTCAAATGTTATCACCGTCTATATGGCTGGTTTTATATGTTTTGGCATAATTAATTCATGAAGTAAATTAACTGGGTAATAATGATAATTTGTATATTATAAAAGTAGATTTCTCTATATTTGAAATATTAAGAGTTGATCTCCTAACCCGATCATTTTAGTTTATTATTGCAGTTCTATTTAAAATTTTTCATCAGTTCAAACAAATCCAACATTATTTCACTCGAATTGTTATTTTGTTTTACTAAATTTATTCCATGTGGATCGACCCCCTCAAATTATAAAATATAACCCAAGAAATCATATTTCTTTTAATTAGAAAATTACCCCAAACTTTTACAAATTAATTATTTTAGTTTTAAATATGTCAATTACATATTTAATAATAATCCCAAAATAATTGTTACAAGTTTGCTACAAAACCAGAAATTTTTTTTAGATTTGCGCCACTGCCCAAAATTTTCTAAATTTGCAAAACAGCCCAGAATTTTAATTAATTGTAATTTAGCTCATTTTGTTCAAAACACATTAAGATCAAATCCAATTAATCCCAAATTTTACATGCATCAAATATACATGAAATTAAAGTATATATGAAAAGTCCCAAAATTTGAATCGGCTAAGAACCCTAATTTCATAAATCACTCAAATTAGGCAATTTACACTAAACTAATGAAATTCAATACTTTCATCTTCAAATTACCACACCAATTAATTCTCACCATCATGAAATTAATCAAGAACAATTCTAGGCTAATTATGAATGGCTAATTAACTCTAGAATGACAACTTTAATTTTCTAATGAATTTATTAAGCTTTATTACATTAATAAGCAAATAAATTAATTCTACATGCATAAACATAGGGGTGGCAAAACGAATCAACGAATCAAATTCGTATCAAATCCTAAACGAATCGAATCAAGATGTGATGGATTTGTATTCGATTCGTTTATTAAACGAATCCTAATATCAGGATTCGTATTCGATTCGTTTATTAAACGAATCGAATACGAATATCATTTATTCGTTTAGTCAATAATATTATTTAATAAAATAATCTACCACACTTGATTTACATTAATTCTTCATAAATATATACATATGAAATATGTAATTAATATATTTACTAAAAATTTCTCACAAAATATTGAAACTATTACTTTTTTTTTTTAATGATAATTAGCTATAATTTCTTGAATCTTAATTGAAAATTAACAAGAACTAGTAAATAAAAATAATAAAACGAATCCTAAACGAATAAACGAATCAATGAGCTTAAATTCGTATTCGATTCGTTTAATAAACGAATCGAATCGAATTGACCCATTTATTAAATGAATCCATTTTTTCAAACCCGTATTCGCTTTAAAACGAATCGAATCGAACGAATAAATGAATCCTGACCCAAATTGCCAACCCTACATAAACACATCCAACAAGCGTCCAACAAATTTAATTACAAACTAAAAGAGTAGAGGCATTATCTTAACTACACAATTGAAGCCAAGAATTATGAAATAATTTTTCATGAAGAAGAAGAAAGGAAATAACTTACAAAATATAATCTTACCTTTGCTTTCTTTTTCCTTTCAAAATGCTCTCAATTCTCTCTTTGTAATTTTTGTTGAAGTTGTCTTGATGAAAAATGAAACCAAAATAATTTGATATACAAAAAATCATCATGGCCGAAAATCATGGCTAAAAATAATCAACAATTATTTATTTTTGTTCAATTATAATTGGTCCACATGTTAACAAAATTAAAGACAACATTTATCTTCAATAAAGTCAACTAAAAAGTGTGCCAATGATAATTTGCAATTTCTAAACTAATCATGACATAAAGATATTTATTTTATAAATTAATTTAATTATTTAATAATTTAAAAAATTAATTAATAAATATAAATATCTTAAATATATGTATTATTTTTACATTAAATATCTCAAATACATATATTCATGATATAATTATAAATATCACAAATTGATATTTATTTAATGTGTATTTAATAATATCAAATATTAAATACAAATACACATTAATTCGAAAATGACTGCTAGGTCCCGATTGCATGTATTTTTCGTTTAACTATTAAACGAGTTATAAATAATCAGTATTATTCATAACAGTTGCCCTAGTGCTCTACGAGTAAATTTCATTAGTGAGACTCTATAGATTCAGGCATATTTATCACGAAATCAAATTTCGTGTCCATAATTCACCCACCCGTAAATTATGACGAACACAGATAAACTCATTGAATCATACAGGTCGAGATCACTGCATACGTATTATCCCTCCATCACAGGTATCCGAGATTAATCCGGAGATACAGATACAAACGTCAAATCTCTATAGATATAATCGCGTCGACGTTTCTATTAGCAATCCCTCAAATAAAACTTAGAACTAATTTCTACAGTGTACCACGGGCCCATGGATTTAATAGATTGCTAATTCCATATTGAATACCTATACTCTGTACACAGAGCTGACGGATCATATCTTGATACACACATAATATCCCGAGCATCAGTCCACACCCAACGAACAGGCAGAGGTATGATCTAAATAGATCGGTGACGTGACTGCCATCTAAGTGTGGAGGATAACTCAGATATCCATAGTGGTATCTCAAGTCAAAGAATCACTATGCTCACTCAACCCGAGAAGATTCTTATTGACGTTGGTGTACCATCCATTAAAAATTTTCGGTGAGTCGTTCAGTGTTTATCTGCTATAAACACTTACACGTCTATATGAGTCTCCAAGACTCATGGTTCATTGAGAAACCATCGGAATCCAAGATTCCAATATACGACATGTACCAGTCTCTACGAGTTTACTTTACTAACCAAGTAGTGTAAACCTTGACCGGGAATTGTCTAAGAATGACAACGTCATGATACAACTCAATGTCAGTTGCGACGTTTTTGCAACAGTATCATAACTAATCATTCTAAAGTCGGTTACGTCTTTACCATATTAAAGAAGAAGTTATATAAAAGAAACTGTTCATTTTAAAAAGTTACATTAGTATTTACAAGGAAATACATAATAAAATTGGCGCTCAGAGCACCAACCCTAACAAAATATTATAGAGACCTCACAAGATTCTCTAAACACTTCTCTAACTTAGGCTAATCTCTCAGTAATTTGCTTAAGCTTGTATTTGAACTTGTAATTAAAACCTTCATAAAGCTTGCTATTTAAAGCAAAACTTAGATAATTTTTAATTAATAAAAGTTGTAATCAATTTTTAAGTGGGCTTAATCTAACTTGTCCAAATATGTATAATTAGGTGTGACTAATCTCCATTGTCTTCCACTTAGATTTAATCCAATTAAATCGAGCCAATGATTATGAAATGGATTAGTTCAATGTTTGCCACCTTGATTTAATCCAATTAAATGAAGCCAAAATCACTTATTATTACATACTTACAATTATCATAATATCCTCAAATGGTAGAGATAATTATGATTTTACAATTAAACCATTGTGTAATTATTGAATTAATCCAAGTAAGTCAAAGTAAATAATCAAGATTATCCAATAACACTTGATTACCTTAGTTGATAATTATAATATCGAATATTATCTTTTATCAAAAATTATCGGCTACCCAAGTGCCCAACGAGTACACTTCATATTGGGACTCTCTAAGTTCAGACATGTTCGTCATATAAGCTAGCTAATATGTACGTAATTCGGCCACCTCCGAATTCGCCAAGAACACGAATGATCTTTCTAAACTATACAAGTCGATGTCATCACATAGATTTAACAATCCCTGCATCGTAGCCTATCCGAGTTGTGCTTAGGAAACATAGAATATACCGTCAAGTTTCCAAGGTGCACATCTCATGTCGACATGTCCACGATTCTTCATAACTGATGCGATCCATCATAGGTGATCGACTTTGGCCAAAGATTTAAGAATCATGACTTTACTCACATGGATACCTAAACCCATTTATGGCACACATACGGGCCGACAAATCCTATCTTGCTTCGCAATTGATTACTGAGTGCATCGGTCCATACCCAACGAACATCTAAAGGCCAGACCATGAAAGGTTTCTAACATACATAGCATCTAAGTGTGGAGGATCTCACACAAAATCAATACTATCCTATAGTCAAAGGATTACATATGCTACTCGACTCGAGAAGATTTCTATTGACGGTGGTGTGTAATTCTAGTTATTAGGAATCACTTGTGAGTCATTCAGTATTCGCTCCAACGAATACCCACATATCTATACGAGTTTCCAAAACTCATGGTACATCGCGTTAAACCATTGGAACTCCAATTCCAATATACAAATGTGCTAGTCTTCTAGGTTATAGGAATTCGACCGTATTTCAAAATCAACGACTAGGAATATTTACTTTAAGATTAGTTTTCACCTAGTGTTAAAACTATTCTAAGGTCGTTGTCATTCATAGCATAGCTATACATCAATCTAATACGCATAATGATAATACCATTAATGAGGCATGAAATGAAAATTTTAGTTATTTTATTAAAAATAATAAAATATAAAAATTAGATTGGCACTTCAAGCACCAACTCTATCAGAAGATGGTCAATAGTCGAAAATACTTCATACTGAAAGGTCTTTTTGAAGGGCTCAAAATCTTCTAAGTAAAAGGGAAGAAGCGTCATGACTTTATATTTGTAGTGCAGGCTTATAGCCTCGTTGATGTGTAGGCATCTATGTTCATGTTTAAAGTGCGGTTCCTTATGGGATCGGTTAAAGAAGTTGATTTGGTTGCATTTACCAACTTATGATTAAGTTCGATAGTTCAATATTGCTAAGTGAAAAATTGAAAGTCATCATAGATTGGGTCTTTGCTCAGTGTGTTCTTTGGTGGGGAAAAAGTACGCAAATATGCAAAATTATCTTCATTAAAATTGAAAATTATACATTGGGCTCTTTCAAGATTACCCACAAAAAAAAGAGGAATTGTTACAATGAAGAGGAACCGGGTACACTTTCAAGAAGAGCATAATAAGCAGTAATGGAAGATGATGGGCCATGATCTTTTGGAGCAGAAGGCAGACTGGAGAAGAGGACTGGGTCAGGGATTGCTTCAGCTTCCTCTTAAGCCCTGCCAAAGGCTTGTTCGTGGGACATTTCCCCTCTGTCAATTTTTAAAATATTCTGAAGCACCCCAAAGTCCAGGCCAGGGTATACCATTTCAATCAATTCAGTGGACTCTTCTAGTCCCTCAATTTTGGTATCCACTTTGGTTTTCTCAAGACGATCGGGGAGGTTGACCTATAGATTTTTTAGCTCTTCCTGGGATTTGGCCAACCCGTCTCTAATCTTGTTCAACTCATCTACGCCTTCTCAATATCAGCCTATTTCTCTTGAAGTTTACTCTCGGCAGTAACGGTTCTGGCCTGCTGTAGTTTGAACTCCCTCATCTTCAAAATAGCCCAGCCCGAGCCTCGTCCATTTTCTTTTTTTGTAATATCTGAAGTTTGGTGGATGGACCTGATTTCGGCTTTGGCCTCATTCAACTTTCTATTTAACTCTTGCTCTCTTATAGTTAATTGGCGAGAAAAGAAAGGCAATCATTATGACAAATGAATCTTTGGCAATATGCGTAGCAACTTGACCAAAAGATTACAAATACAGAAGCATTTGCGAGAAACCACAATCCGATGACACTAGCTCGGTTTGTACCACCATCTTTTTTAAAGTTTCCGACATCAACTCACCAACTCATTAATACTGAGAATTAAGAGACAGAAGTTGATGGTGATTTTTTACCCTGAGGAAGTTCAAACACCAAGAAGGGGCAGAATGAGGTTTGTATTTGGCTAAAAGAGAATGATGAGGTCTAAAGGCCTAGAGAGGCTGAAGTCAGAGAGAGCCTGACCCTACTATACTGAGGAATTATTTCGATGGAAGAACCTGTTGATGATGAAGTAAATAGAGACACCGACCCGAATTAAAGAGGAATTATCAGTTTTGACAACATTTGAATATTTATGGAAGCTGGCCCGATGTGGTCAATGTTACTGACCTGACCCGGTTGAGTAAGTTGGAGGAAGTATGGTCAAACATCATTCACCTCGGTATGCTGACCCGAGGAACATAGCTGAGACCATTGGATATTTTATACTTAATAGCATATGACGTATGCCCTACTTGGAAGTTTGAGCTTCTAGAGGGATGATGTGACGAAAGTAAGTCAACGACTCTTCTTGGGAAGAGACTATGACAAACAGAATAATACCGGAGTGGTTGAACCGTAGGTTGTCACGTCAACAAAGTTTGCAACAGTGGATAAAAGATGGAAATGATGGGTTTCTACTGACATGGGGTAGTTGAATTAGGTGTCAGTATGACTGTTTGCTCAGTGGTTGGGGAAAAATAGCATGGGACAATAATGATAGAGTGACACGAGCTGACGTCATGGGTTGGTAGAATATAGAATTTTGAAGTCTATATAAAGAGGTTGAAGTTTATATAAAGTGGTTGAAGTCATAGATTCAAGGGTTGACATTTTTTGCATCTGAGTACTTGTAAAAAAAAAACAAAAACAAAAACAAAAGAGCTTCTAAATTAAGGATAGAGAGAGAAAGATGGTCTATTCATGATCACTTGAGAGAATTGTACTGGGCTTATCATAAAACCTAAGGTGTTTAATTTGTAATCTTATTTTCCTTCCCCGCTTGTAGCTCAAGTTTGACCAACCCCAAGCAGGTATTAAAAAATCCCCTTACTACTCCTGTAGACGTAGGTTGGAGTCACTCTCTGCCGAATCACGTAAATCTTTGTCTCTGTGATTTTCCTATCTGCTTGTTGAGTTTGTTTTGGTTCCCTACTAACCAAACAAATTCACTGCTTGAAGGAGGTTTGTTTAATGGGTTGATTTCCCAAATTACCCTTGTAACGAAAAACAACCATCAATAAAGTCTTCTAAATTGATTTTGTGCATTTTATTTTATTTATCATCAAAAAAAAAAAAAATCCAATTACAAAACAAAGATGACATTGAAGCTGAAAATAAGTTTCAGGAAGTTTCAAAGGCATACATACTGAATATTAATGATTGATTATATACTGATTTTTTTTTTTTTTGGAATGTTATGATTATTTATTAAATGCATTACATGCATAGAATTGTAACTAATAATCATAGAATTTGATTTCCACTGGAGCCTCTGAATTTCATTTTGGATGGGATGAGGTCTATTCATGACACTGGTAAAAATTATACGCTTATTATTATTATTTTTTTTAAATATAGTTTAGGATTATTCAACTGTATTGTTGGATTGCTTGATATAACGTTTGAATTTTGATTTCTATATTTTTATATTGTTCTTTTAAAAAAAAAAAAAATTGTGAAAATTTGTTGATTCTACATCTATGTTGAATTGTTTATGTTGCATTTGGTGTAAGCAAGAACGTCACTTTTAAGAACATACAGAAAGTTTATTGGGGGGTAAGTCTTGGCTCATTACCTTTATTTTCCATTTACATACTTACATTTAAATTGTTTATATATATATATATATATATATATAGTGTTTTGTTATATAAAACAATTTATAATATTTAGATGATTTTATTTTTAAAACAAAAAAAAAAAAAAAAAAAAAAAAAAAAAAAATCTGTAATATTGCTGTTGGCACCGGAACAGGTGCAAGTCATGCAAAGGAGCAATAGTGATGAAGGGATTTTCTCTCATCCCTCCCACTTTATTCTTATATAAAAAAAACAAAAAGAAAAATCCTACTTTAATTTGTTAATAATTTTCCCTAAATTTTTTATTTTCCCAAATTGACCTCAGTGAATAAAAAGAAAAATAGATGAAGAACCTTCCAGTTCAAATAAAAGGACCAGAAATGGATAAATTAAACAAACATGATAAAAGAACAGTTGTTGACTGTGTAAAAGAACACATTGAAAAAAAATATAGATAAAAACTGTGAATATCTTAAGAGAAAAAGAATAGGACCTTCAAATATGGCACTTCTTTTAAATAAAAATTGGAAGTTAAGAAAAGACATAAACAATTTAGAAGAAACTGTAAATCTAGGACATAAATTAAATGTGGATTAATTTCTATGGTACATTTAGAGGAAATATAAGAAATTGGTAGTTTGGGATTTCTACTAACACCAAAAATATAATTAAAACTAATGTCGTTATGGCATTTGAAAATTCTACAGAAGATGGAATTTATGCTGCTGCAGTATATATAGCAAGCGAAGTTTTAGGAATAGATATAATAGAACATGCAACAAATGTTAGAATTAAAGAAAGGGAAATGGCTAAATTAGCCATGCAAAAATTAAGTATATGTAAAATATGTTTTATAAATGAACAATGGACTCCCCCTTGGCTGCATATTCAACCCCTTCTTCATCGGTGGCGACCTCCAATTGGGGCGCCTCCTCCACGACATCCTCACCATCTGAAATTGCCTCACCATCACCCCCTATATACATGGTCCTTCTGTTAGGGCACTGTGATGCTATATGGCCACTCCAAAAAAATTTGAAATATTTAAGGTCACGAATCCTTTTTGGTAGGGTCTTGAATTTTGGTTTAGTCTTGGTGGTGGTATCTTCCCTTGGCTTTGTGGACTCTGATCTAAACCTAGATGTGGTGCCATCTCTGTCATTATCTCTTCATTTCGGCTTCCATGTATTGGTTGGACCCGAATTTCCCCTGAATGTAGTTTTTCACTTGAGTTGGTGTTTCACTTTCATTACCATATGTACCATGTCCTCTAATTCCATGTAATGTTGCAGTTCCACTACATTCGCAATCTCCATATTCAACCCACTTAGAAACCGGGCCATAGTCGCCTCTCAGTCCTCCTCGACATTGGCACAAATCATTACAATTTCCATCTCCTAGTGGTAGTCTTCGACACCCTGAAACCACTGTGTAAGATTCTGAAGTTCATGATACAAATCTCGATAGTAATTGTTCGGTCAAAACCACTTCCTCATAACTGTTTTCAATTCGGCCCATGTATTGATCGGTCACTCCCTATGGCTCCGAATATTGATCATCATTTGATCCCACTAGACAAGTGCATAATCGAAAAATTCAATAACCGCAAACTTAACCTTCTTAAGCTCAGAATAATTATGACAGTCAAAAAGAAGCTCTAGCTTACGTTCACACTCTAGATAAGCTTCGGGGTCACTCTTGCCTTGGAAAGGAGGGATTGTTATCTTGATTTTACTCAAATCACAATCTTCTTCATTCTCATGATACCTCTTCTAGGCCGAGATTCACCCATCTCTACCTCCGATACTCTATCAAACTCCTCACCATAATCAAACTCATTCTCAGCCTCCATCTCGTCCATAGGTACAGTACACCGCCCACCAGTCCTGGGGGTACGTGTCCTGCCTCATTAGCTTTAGTCGGCCGTGTTGGCCTATTCCTATTTGGAGTATTGTGTCTCATCGCTTACACCTCATCTCAAACATCCCTCATCAATTCTAATACTCGCACAAACTCATATTGAAGTGATGTCATTGTATTCGCCACATCCCGCAATTGGGGTTCCTGTAGGGAATTGACACTTTGACTTGGGGCTGCGCCTTCTCTGGACATGTTTCTCTTTTATTTTTACATTTTTTTTAAGATGCAACAAACGTTAGTAATAAAATAAAATAAAATAAAGACAAAGACAAAATCCTCACAATTCCAATTCTCTCGTGTTTGTCACTCAAATGGCTTTTACCCAAAACTAAGCTCACCCACTCTTACCTTTTACCACTCTTGTCATCGGATGAGTTCTCAAATGATTTTAACTTGCAAGAAGGAACAAACCCTTAATGTTGTCCCAAATAGCACTGTTCAGATCAATCACAAGTACAACAGAGAGGTAAACACAAACGGAAGGGAAATAAGATGCAGATACGTTTTACGAGAATAGAAAAGGCTAGTGAAAATTAATGGAAGAATGAAAGGTAAAGACATTATCGATTGCGGCAAGGAAGACAACAGGTAAGCGATTACATTCGAAATTTGGAATTTTTAAAAACTCATAAGTCAACTATCTCAATCACCTCGTCTTGACAATACAATACTAGGAAAAAAATTTCACGTAGGTAAAATTTTAAAATTTTGTACTCTTTTTTAAATTGCGTCCCGTAGACCTTCTAAAACGTTTGGTGTTGTGGATTTGATCTGATTTCAATTACTTCCAAAATCTCACCAAGTTTTACCTACTGCCGCAAGGAGTTTGGGGTCTTAGAACCCTAGGTTACGCAAATCGCACAAACGCAGTTTAAGGGAAAGACACAATCAGAAAAAGAAATAGCCACAACGCAGAGACCAAAAGATGCAATACAGACGCAAAACAACACAGATAACAGAAGAAACAAGGGTGATATAAGATAATAAAATAAAACGCAGGAAAATAAACGCATGGAGGAAAAACAAAAACGCAGGAAAACAATACGCAGGAAAGAAACACACGCGATAATATAATGAACGAAATTAAAAAATTAGAACAGATATGTGAACTGATCTTGGAACCTTTGCTCTGATACAAACTGATGAGAACCTGCCTGGAGCGAAGCCAGACAAACCCACGCAAGATTGAAATCATTCCTAAGAAAAACCAAGACAGTTCGGATAAAAACTCTAAACCTCTGAAGAATAAGCAACAGAAACCTATAGTGCTAATAGAGGCGCCACAAATAGTTAGCAGTCCTTTGATAAGCCAAAACTAGAGAGAATAAATTGAGGATCTCAATGCTCACGAATTGATAAAATATTTTATTGAAAGAGAGTTGTCAAACATAACCAAAGAGTTAGCCTTTTATAAGAAGGCTGCAACCAAAACCCTAACCCATAAGGATAAAACGAAACTACCCACACGCCAACAGGCGCGTATCCTAAAACTAAGCTAAGATATCCCCACGTGAAAACCCTTGCACACTTAACCTAATTACCAAACATAAAATAATAATCTAAAGAAAACACTGAAACGTAAATAACGGGCCGAAATAAAACAAAAGTCAAGCCCTAAATAAATGAATAACAAATGTCAAATAACTATAATAGAATAGGCCTAAGTAACTCGTTGCTCCGCGGCCTGAATAAGATTCACCATCTTGGGTTCGTCCAGCATCAAGCCCATATTCAATGAAGTAGAAGTACGGGAATAGTCAGATACAATCTTCTGTATGAATCCATGCATAGCTTCCTTGATCTTCTTAGTTCGATACCTCGTGATTGGACCCTCGATAACTTGTACTGTGGCGGTCCGTCCATCATGGGCTGCATCCTGGGAGGCTGCATCCGGGGCCTCATCACTTTTTGCTTAAATTAGGTGAATTTGAAGTTATAGTTTTCTTATTGTATCGAAACTCTTTCTTCCTCTGGATATAAAAAGTTCATAATTTTCATATTTAATAGGGATATGATCTTCATAAGAAGAGCTTCTTTCCTTTAAATTTGGAACTCTGTCAAATTTTATTTTATAATTATCAGGTATACTGATTTCTTGTAAAAGGTGTTCCCTTATTTGACTAATTTCTGAACATTCGTCAGAAATTTCGATAAACAACTTACTTGAATAAGTTTTATCATAGTTTGTATTACATAGAGAAAATAAAACAGAGTAGTGGACACTCGTGACTTTATTTCCTGGTTTTATGAATTTTTCTTTTAATAATTCAAAATGAAGATTTAATGCATCATTGAAATTTTTATCCTTAATATCATTACAATATTTAGGATAACAAGTAAATAATAATTTTTATAGGCCAGATTGCTTTCAACTTTTCCTAAATGAGCATTTTTTTACATTATAAAACCTTTCATCAAACAGACTAATCACAATTGGACTGTATTCCTTCCTTAAATAATGATTTAAACAGTATTTGAATACCAGCAAGATAGGCATATCTAATTTTTTTTTTCCCTTTTCTTAGGTGGTATTTTTCTCATTATTTCATTTATACTTGTTTGTGTTAATAAGTTTAATTTTATATTTCCTTTGGTATGTGTGATGTCTACATTTTTTTCTAATTCTTGATATTCATGTTCAATAATTTTTTGTCTCAAATACATACCTTTTAATTTCATCATTAAGTTTGATGGATGTTTTAGATTTAATTCTAATTTTTCAATTTTTGCTAACTTTTTGTTATCAAAGGTAGCACATATTGTATATTCCACAAAATTTTCTTCAACTTCTGTATAGTCTATGACCTCATCATCAATTATTTCTTTATCTCCACTCATTATCAATAGATGTATCAGAATATATTTCAAAAATTTCTAATTCTTATGTACTTAAATAGTCAACTTCAACTTCACTTAATTCTGATTGAATTTGTTCATAATCTTCATATAAGATTATTACCTTCTTTTTATCATATTTATAACTTAGTGACCTATTTCACCACAATTTCAACATTCACACCTAGATTTAGGTTGTTTATTTCTCTTTTTATCAGTTTTTTCATTATTTTTTGATTTATTTCTTCATTTAAAATATTTTCTTTTTGGTTTCACTTTATTTTTGTTGAATTTTTTTTATATTTTTTAATCCTTTTGTTTGAAGTTTTTCTTCTTTTTCTATCGGTATACTCATTAAAATTACATCACCATTACGGGGCATATTCGTTTTATCACATCATAATGTTATGCTTGTTTTTCTACTTTTATTTAAAAGTCTTCTTTGATAACACAAATCATATAGTCTTTGTTTTAAAAATAAAATTCTACTTCCTAATGTATCAGGTACACCTTCTGTAATACTTTTATACTTTTGATATTCGTCCATGAAATATCTATCCCAATGTGTGGGTAATTTCATGTAATATAAATCCTTCTAATGGTCTAGTTGTAAATTACTATCAAAATATTAATAATAATATCTTTGATATTCACATGTGTATTCATTTATAAAACACATTTTACATATACTTAATTTTTGCAGGGCTAGTTTAGTCATTTCCCTTTCTTTAATTGTAATATTTGTTGCATGTTCTATTATATCTATTCCTAAAAATTCAGTTGCTATATATGCTGCAGCAGCACGAATTTCATCTTCTATAGAATTTTCAAATACCATAACGACATTAGTTTTAATTATATTTTTGGTGTTAGTAGAAATCCCAAACCACCAATTTCTTACATTTCCTCTAAATGTAGCATATATCATTGCAAATTTAACACTACTTTCTTCATCTGAAGCAAAATAAATAAGCAAATATTCCATAGATTTTGCCCAATTCAAAAGAGCTTCTTTCATATCTATTTCACAATCTAGATTTAAATACATGTCATTAGGGGGTATCGCCTGTTCATCAGAATTTCTTGGTATAAATTGACTTGAACAAGTTTCATATTTAAAGTTTTTATTTTTTCTGATTATACCAGGCGTTCCAAGTTCACTAATTGTTCCTATATTTTTCTTTGATTTTCTAGATGTATCAATTCCTAGATCATCAAAATTTTCAGGTTTTATTGCTAATGGACCTCTTATTTTCCCCATGGTTTCATCTACGTAGACTTTTGGTTCTAATTCTAATTCTTGTAATTCGAAAATTAACTCTTCAATCTGATCGTTCATCTGTGTTTTCGTTTATTTTTATACCTTTTTCTTTCTTGTCTTCTTTGCTCTTAAGGCAAGATTTTCTTTCTTTAAATTATTTATAGTTAATTTTTGGTAATTGAGTAGTATATACCCTGATACGAAATCGGATATGAAAACACGAAATCTGATCTAAGATCCCGTAGATCCCCAAAGAACATGTCCTTGAAAACCCTTGGAGATAGCCTCGGATGAATTTTGCCAGCAAAATGGACGTCACAAAGGATGCTAACCCTTTGATAAATCTTTGTTTAATCACTGAACGATGATAAACTTTTCTTAATCTTAAGAAAAAATCATTATTCATGCACTAAAAATTGGGTGCTCCATTAAGAGTTATTTTTGAGTTTAAATAGTGACATGCTCAAACCCTAAGAGAGGTAAAAAGTCTAAAATAGCCTTAAACTACCCATTACCAACTAAAAACCCATAACTCCTAATTTCTAGCCCATTTTAAACCCAAAAATAATAAAATAAACTAACCCAAATAATAAATAAAAACGGTCATCCACGTTGGTTCCATACTTACAAATAAATAATAAATAAGCCTAAACAAATGAAATCATTCCATGCTGCTCCTCGATGACCTGGGTATCGTGTATAACTCTTGAACCATATTCCTTGAAGTCCAATTAGTCTCGCACGTGCTTGTTCAATTCAGCTACATGACGTTGGGCCAAGCCTGCTATAGCGTTCTTGATCTTCTGAGCTCTGTGTCCTGTAATTGGTCCAACTGGTACATGGATTGGATCGATTGTGGTTTGGACCGAACCAGGTGCAGTTAGGATCTTATCATCCTCTCTCTCTTGAAAAGAATTCGACCTCGAATCGAAACTTGCATCAAAAGGGGACAAATCAGAAACATTAAATGAAGCAAAAACATTATACTCACCAGGCAGATCAAGCTTATATGCATTATCATTGATCCTTTCGACGACTTGAAAAGGACCATCTCCCCGAGGTTGAAGCTTGGATCGTCGTTGAATCGGAAACCTTTCCTTATGCATGTGTAACCAAACCCAATCACTAGGCGTTTACGGCCTTTATTCGCATGAGAAGCGTACTACTTATTTTTCCATAATATGTGTTCACGTGCTTCTCATGTATTTATTTCACCAATTCTGCTTTCTTTTTCCCATCTAAACCTACTCTTTCCTCAACAGGCAAAGGCAATAAATCCAATGGCGTTAGTGAGTTAAATCCATATACAATTTCAAAAGGTGAATTATGAAAAGAATGAATGCACCTATTGTATGCAAACTCTATAAATAGCAAACAATCTTCCCATAATTTTAAATTCTTAGTGACTATGGTGCGAAGCAATTGAGTCAAGGTCCTATTGATAATTTCTGTCTCCATCTGTTTGAGGGTGACACGTCGTAGAATAAAGTAATTTAGTCCCGAGCTTACCCTACAAAACCTTCTAGAAATGACTCAAGAACTTGACATCTCTATCAGAAACTATACTCCTAGGAATCCCATGTAGTTGTACTATATCTCTAAAGAATAAGTCTGATATGTTAGTGGCATCATCAGTTTTATGGCATGCAACAAAATATGCCATCTTGCTAAATCTATCAAACACTATAAAAATGGAATCCTTACGTCGTTTAGTCTTAGGTAAACCCAACACAAAATCCATCGAAATATCTACCCGTGGTTCATTAGGTACAGGTAATGGAGTATATAATCCATGAGGCTTCACCCTAGATTTGGCCTTTCTACAAGTAAGACACCGATCACAAATTCGCTCTACATCGCGCTTCATCCTAGGCCAGTAAAAATGCTCTTTTAAGGTTTCTAGGGTCTTACTAATTCCAAAATATCCCATTAGTCCGCCTTCATGAGCCTTTCTCACTGATAGCTCACGCATACTACAAGAAGGAATGCATAACTTATTTTCTCTAAACAGAAATCCCTCATGCTTGTAGAATTTACTAAATACGGATTTGATACATGCAGCATATATATCACAAAAATCCACATCACAGGCATAAAGCTCTTAAATAAATTCAAACCCTAAAATTTTTAGCACCTAAAGAAGTAAGTAAAACATGCATGCGCGATAAGGCATCTACAACTACATCTTTCTTACCCTGTTTATTAGCGAATGACTTAAGGGAATGTCTCTAGAAACTCCATCCATCTAGCATGCCTCTTGTCCAGTTTTTCTTGCCCCTTAAAGTGTTTCAAACTCTCATGATCTGTGTGTATCATGAACTCCTTAGGCCATAGGTAATGCTGCCAAGTCTCCAATGCTCGTACAAGTGCATAAAACTCCTTATCATATGTGGGATATCGCATAGCTGCTCCATTCAACTTCTCACTAAAGTACACAATAGATTTTTTCTCTTGCATCAATACCGCCCCAATACATATGCCATTTGCGTCACACTCTATCTCAAATGTGGTCTCAAAATTAGGTAATACAAGAATTGGTGCACTGCATAACATTTCCTTGAGAGTCTGAAAAGCACTCTCTTGAGCTTCACCCCACTAAAATCCCACCGTCTTCTTGACTACTTAAGTCAAGGGTGCAGCTATGCTACTGAAATCCTTCACAAAATGCCTATAGAAACTCGCCAATCCATGAAAGCTTCTAACCTCAGACACTGTGGTAGGTGGTGGCCAATCTCTAATCGCTTTAACTTTCTCCTCATCTATTTCTATGCCATCTGTAGTCACTACAAAACCAAGAAAAATGACTCTATCCATGCAGAATGTGCATTTCTTATAATTAGCAAATAATTTTTCTTTTCTTAAAATATTAAGCACATTTTTCAAATGACCTATATGCTCATCTAAAGATTTACTGTATACTAATATATCATCAAAGTAGACCAATACAAACTTCCCTATATATGCACGCAATACATGGTTCATAAATCTCATAAAAGTGCTAGAGGCATTTGTTAAACCGAAAGGCATTAGTAACAACTCATATAACTCATACTTAGTTTTAAAAGCAGTCTTCCACTCGTCACATTCTCTCATACGAATCTGATGATAACCACTCTTAAGGTCAATTTTACAAAAAATCTTAGATCCATGCAGTTCATCTAACATATCATCTAGTTTAGGGATGGGATGTCGATACTTTACGTGATATTATTGATGGCACGACAATCCACACATATATGCCACGTCTCATCCTTCTTAGGAACTAATAACACTGGTACTGCACACAGACTCATACTCTCTCGTACATAACCTTTCTCCATCAGCTCCTCAACTTGCCTCTGAAGTTCTTTGGTCTCCTCAGAATTACTCTTATATGCGCGTCTATTAGGATTGACAGCTCCATGAACGAAATCAATCTGATATTCTATCCCTCGAATTGGTGGGAGCCTATTAGGGATGTCCTCTGTGAGCACGTCTTCAAATTCCTGCAAAAGAGAAGAAATAGAAACATGAAGTGAATTGTTAGTGTTAGTAAGTAAACAAAAATATGGTGTGTCTTTATACACTAGCAGTAACATGAGTTTGCTAGCTTTGTAGGCATTCCTCACTTCTCTCTCACCTAGATAAAAACTCTTTTTCACTCTCTATTTCTTCTCACTCTCTCCCTCAGCCCCCTTTCCATTGGGTTTACTCTCGATTCTAATCCCAGTATTTCCCCCACTCTCGAGTTTAGATTCTATTTTCTTACTATTATCACTCTTACCCCCAAGGATACGACTTCTCTCTCTTTCTCTTTTTCTCTTTCCAACTGTAATTTGACTTGATCATCATGGATCTGTCTTGGTGTCAAAATGTATAATGTAATGGGCTTGCCCTTATGCTGGAATGAATATTTGTTTCGAAACCCATCATGTATCATCTTCCTATCGAACTGCCACGGCCTCCCCAAAAGTATGTGGCCTGATTGCATGGGTACCACATCACACAACACCTCATCCGTGTAAGGTCCAATGGTAAAAGTCAACATTATCTGCTTGGTCACCCTGACTTCACCACACTTATTAAGCCATTGTAGCCTATATGGCTTAGGATGTGCTAAACATGGCAATCTCAATCTTTCCACCAATGATGTGCTAGCCACGTTGGTGCAACTGCCCCCATCTATGATCATACTACATGACTTCTCATTCACGTTACACCTAGTATGAAAAATATTCTCTCTCTGCTGCTCGGTCTCCTCATCGACTATATGTGCTGTCAATGCTCTCCTAGACACAAGCAACAGGTTATCTAGTGGGTATGCTGCTCCCTCATCATCATTAGCGTCCTCTAACACAGACATCTCATCTTCCACCTCCTCATCTATGAAGTCTATATTACCATCATCCTTCATTATTAGTGTTCGCTTGTTGGGGCACTGTGATGTATAATGTCCCATACCTAAACACTTAAAATATTTTACCTCTTTGGATTTTAGAATTACCACTTTAGATTTAACCTTAAACCTAAATGCCTCCACTTCTTTTCCTTTACCACCATCAGCCTTGGGCTTATTGAAACCCTCACCTCTCAGCTCGTTACTAGGCCACTTCCCCCTCCAAGCAGAAGTTCCATGTGCAGTGTATCCAGATGCAAATTTCTTCCTCAACTGTCTTTCTACCTTGATCGCCATATGTAGCATATCCTCCAACTCCACATAATGATGCAACTCAACTACACTTGCAATTTTCTTATTTAACCCTCCTAAAAATCTAGCCATTATGGCTTCTCTATCCTCCACCACATTCGTCCTAATCATCGCTACCTCCATCTCTGTATGATAGTCCTCAACACTCCCTGATACAAATGTTATAGCTTCTAATATAACTCTCTGTAATAGTAGCTTGGAATGAACCTCTTACGCATGATAGACTTTAACTCCTCCCAAGTCTCAACTGGCCTCTCGTGGTTCCTCCTCCTATTAGTTACCAACTGATCCCATCAAATCACTGCATAGTCTATAAACTCAATTGCAGCTAACTTCACATTATTCCATCAGAATATCTATGACAATTAAAGATCAGCTCAATTTTTCTCTCCCATTCCAAATACGCCCTGGATCATTTCTACCGTGGAAAGATGGAATTTTCATCTTGATACTGCCTAAGTCACCATTAATATCATCTCTCCTACCATGATCTCGTCTATCAGGCTCCCTCCGATTATCATAATTATGCTCGTCATATGCATCTCTCTCATATCTATCTCCAAATCTGTCACCAAATCTATCACCAAATCTTCTATTTTCTCCCCTACAGGCCCTTCTATCTCCTCTCTGAAAACCTTTTTGCTCATCAAACCTCTTATCCCGTCGGTCATATCTCCTCTCATACCTCTTATCCCGCGGTCTATACCTATCCTCCTCATCTTCGAACTCATCCAACTCCTCCATATCATCCAGATTATTCTCGGCCTCAACCTCATGTATAGGTACCCTATGTGGTTGTTGCTCTGCCTGTTTCGTCCTAGATTTTTATGGCCCCATAACCTCCTTCTGAACACTAGAGAATTGGAGACTAGTAACCTCCCTCGACAACCTATATATTGCCGCATTCATAGTTCCAAACATCTCTCGGAACTCAGCCATATTCTACTCTATGGTATTAAACCTCACATCCACATCCATATCTTTCTCTGCCATCTTACTTAACAAATAGATTAGTAATAACAAGAAAAAAATTAAATTAATTAAATAAAGGAAACCTCACAAAATCTCACAAGCTCTCGTGTTTTACTCTCTCTCAAACACTCCCCTCAAATGATGACCTTCATTCAATGTCGAACGCTAACCACCAATTAATTGCACAATCCGTGTGTAGCGCAAAAGTCAGCAAAATCCACAATGAATCAAAGGAATAAGGGTATCAAGTAATATAAGATGTGACTCGAGAAGCAACAACGATACTCTATCAATAAAACCTAAAACTATAGTGCAAAAGGAAATAATAAAATAAACAATATCAATATATTTTTTTTGAAGTAGCTTGAATTTGGGTGAATAATGTGCCAGAAGAGAAAAAGCCAAGATGTGATCAAAACCAAACTCAAGCCTTCTGCTTGCAAGGTTGATTGGTCAAACGTGAGCCTTTTTTTTTAATTTTTTTCTTTGCCCAAATCAAATATCAAAGTGAGCAATGGTCAACAAACTTGCATAATCTTGTTTTTTTTTTCTTTCACATGCATCATTTTTTTTTTGTTCACAGGCTTGAACTCACTTTTTTTTCACTAACACACAGCGTTTAACTTGCAAATTGTTTTCTTCACTGACACATGCTAGAAAGAGTAAAAAATTTAAGAGGCTTTTTTTTTTCACTGACATGCAAGAAAGATAAAAAAAAATTTTAAGAATAGAATTTTTTTCACCACTGACACGCAAGGAAGATAAAATTTTAAGGAATAGACTTTTATTTTATTTTTTTTGGACAAGCGCAAGCAAAAATTAAAAATCAAGGAAGAGAAATATATATATATATATATTTTTAACTACACACAGTAACAAAAGAGACAAGATTGAGAGACTGAAAGAATAATAAAAAAAAACGGAAAGAAAAAAGTCAGACCTGAAATCTGGCTCTGATAACCAATTGATACAAAATCGGATACGAAAAGACGAAATCCGATCCAAGATCCCGTAGACCCCCAAAGAAACTGTCCTTGAAAACCCTTGGAGATAGCCTAAGATGAATTTTGCCAGTAAAATGGACGTCACAAAGGATGTCAACCCTTTGATAAGTCTTTGTTCAATCACTGAACGATGATAAAATTTTCTTAATCTCAAGAAAAATCACTATTCACGCACTAAAAATTGGGTGCTTCCTTAACCCTAAGAGAGCTAAAAAGTCTAAAATAGCCTTAAACTAGTCGTTACCAACTAAAAGCCCATAAATCCTAATTTCTAGCCCATTTTAAACCCACAAATAAATAAAATAAACTAACCCAAATAATAAATAAAAACGGTAATCCACATTGGTTCCATAGGTGCAAATAAATAATAAATAAGCCTAAACAAATGAAATCGTTTCATGCTGCTCCTCGACGACCTGGGTCAAGTGTATAACTCATAAACCCTCTTCCTTAAAGTCCAATTGGTCTCGTACGTGCATGTTCAATTCAGCTACATGACGTTAGGCCAGGCCTCCCATAGCGTCCTTGATCTTCTGAGCTCCGTGTCTTGTAATTGGTCCAACTAGTACATGGATTGGATCGATTGTGGTCTGGACCGAACCAGGTGCAACTAGGATCATATCATACCCATTCATCAAAGCTTATTCATTTCTAGCTTTAATCACATTTTTATTCCTTTTTGAAGATTTATTTTTATTTTCTAATTCTTTTTCAATTGTAATAGTTGTTATTTTTATGTCAATAACTCTTTTTTTCTAGATCTTCTAATTTTTGCAGGATTTTATCAATTTTTTGATTCATTTGTTCAATTATTGGATTTACATAATTTGAAGTGTAACTTGTCATTTTAATTTCTTAGGTATTGTGGGAACACAGTGACTGGACGACGCATGCTGTTCTAGGCTCGGGGGCCTAGTTGGGAGTACGGAGTAGCCAACGGAGGACTAAACCGGAGAGTGATGGAGTCGCCACCCGGTGTGAACCGGGACAAAGATTTAAGGCCGCACTCACCCCTCGCAAGGGAAGACCTCAAACCATTGGCTTCGGAATGGTCCCTTACTTATGCCACTTGTAATGTAAAGATTTATGCAATAATCTAACCAAGCCTATGACATATATTTCCGAGTGCACCACAATCCTAAATTAGCATGCTTAAAAGTAAAGTTCACAACTAACATACATGAAGTCAAATCTTATTGCCAAATTCACATGCTTAAAAGTATTTCTAACAACACATAACATCACAAGAATTTAATCATTCATGTAAACATAAATGCAAACATGCATGTGAATACTTTTCCAAGCGGTACGTGGAATTGTATCCCAAGTACAAACCGCACTACCGTCCATTCGGAATCGGGTACGGAATTTACATCTGGGTTTCCATCCGATATACCACATGAAATAATGTTCACATGCTTTCACAACATGGACGCATAAATCATAATACATTAAGCCAAGACTAAGGTAGATAATGCAATTATAGGGAATAAACATGCTCTTCATTATTATGTGCACAAAGATAAGAACAACTATGTGTGGTTTCATCAAGAAAATCACTTAAGCAACAATTATACATGGCATGTGATGAATATGTTTCAGTTCAGTGTGTTCGCGTTCGTGTAGCGTTCGTAAACGCGTTCGAACGGAAATGAAACAGAATGCTCACGTTCGCATGGCGTTCGTGAACGCGTTCGAACGGAAATGAGACCTGATGCATGATAAGGCAGAATGTATGCGCGTTCGAGTTGCGTTCGTAAACGCGTTCGAACGGGGACAGACCTGATGCATGAAATGCTCACGTTCGTAGAGCGTTCGTGAACGCGTTCGAACGGAAATGAAACAGAATGCTCACGTTCGTATGGCGTTTGCTAACGCGTTCGAACGGAAATGAAACAGAATGCTCACGTTCGTATGGCGTTTGTTAACGCGTTCGAACGGAAATGAGACCTGATGCATGATAAGGCAAAATGTATGCGCGTTCGAGTTGCGTTCGTGAACGCGTTCGAACGGGGACAGACCTGATGCATGGAAGTTGACGCGATACATGAAAGCTAAGGGGCGCGGCGAAGCATCGTGGTAAGGATCTTATCCCCGTGAAACGGAGTGCCTTTAATCCGACTTACTAAGCCCATGCGCAATGAACATACAATAAAAGTAAAGACATAATAACAAAGACGAGTTATCGGACTTTGTATATCCGATTGAACACATCTCACGTCCAATCGAATATACGTCATCCAGCGCGGCGAAGCATCGTGATAAGGATCTTATCCCCGTGAAGCGGAGTGCCTTTAATCCGACTTACTAAGCCCATGCGCAATGAACATACAATATGCATAAAATAAAGACAGAAGCAAACACAAAGATACTTGGCGCGGCGAAGCATCGTGGTAAAGGATATTAACCTCTTCAATTAGAGGACCTTTCATCGCACTTACTAAGCCCATGCGCTTTTCTCATTATTACATAAGTAAATATCATGCAGCAAATTAAACGGCGGAATAATTAAACAACTCAAAATTAAACAAATGAACATGCCATTTACTCAAGTGATACGTGGAGTTGTGGCCCGAGTACAGATCATGCTACCGTCCATTCGGAATCGGCTATGAAATTTACGTCCGGGTTTCCATCCTATATACCACAAGAGGCGGCATGCCTTTCATCCAAAATTCACAACAAACATCGTATATGCAACAAATACAACAAATGCAGAAAATATAATCGAGATAAATGAACAGAACTTAAATAAGGAATAAGTGTGAAGAATACCCTCAGGTCTAACCTTTTGATTGTCCTCGGACTTGCGTTTCGCGGAGATCGGAAGGGATAAAGCTCCGCAACTTTTCTGGTTCACTGGTTTGCGTTTCCCCTCGCTGTTTCGCTGCTCAAGCCACTATTTTAACTCTGCTTTGCTGCTGTTTTTCTCTGTGTTTCTGTTTTCTGTTTTGGTTTTTGATTTTGTTCTTCGGTGTGACTTAGGTTGTGTGTCTCTTAGGTTGTGTGAAAGGGGTGTGTCTTAGTTGTGTGTCTCTTAGGTTGTGTCTTGCTTGTGATTTTTGTGTGAGATGAGAGAGTGAAGGGGTCTTGGGCGTGGGCTACCGAGATTGGAGAGAGGGGTGGCTAGGTTAGGTCATGTTTATATAGAAGAGGGCTAGGGTTTGCCCTTGTCTCACAAGGAAGAGATTGGTTTCCAAATTAGGAGTGATAGGAATGGTATATACAAGATTGAGGGGGGACAAGATATTTTAAATTAGGAAGTCAACTAATCTAAATTGGTGGATATCTTATTGAATTAGGAAGTCAAATATTTAATTGGCTTGGTTTAGGAATACAATATTTTTAAGTTTGGGAATAATCTTATTAGATTGGGAATATAATTGGTTGATTGATTTTAATTAGGCATGATTATATTTTGGTTTAGTGTGTGATTTGTTTATTTTATGTTTGGTAAATATCTTACTTAATTATTTAATTAATTTAATTATTATCTTATTAGTTAATGTTTAATTAATATTTATTTATTTAATTTGGGATGTGTTTTATGGGCTTTGGGGGGCTAAATGGGCTGGGGTGTGAGGCTAGCAGCAAAACCAGAATTACCGACACCGTTCGAACGCCTGATCGAACGTGACACGAACGCCCGAAATCTGCCTTCCGTTCGAACGCCTACACGAACGCAGCACGAACGAAAACAGTGAACCTTCTTTATTCTGAATTCCCCTTCCGATATCCGTTTCCCGCGGTTTTCATGACTCAAAAAGGTAGTGCCTCCAAATGAGACTCATCATCGGGTTTCACATGCAAAAATGCAATGCCCACAGTCACCCCCCTTTGATGGGACTCGTGCGGTGTGTGTGTGACAGTGACAGTCCTATCAAAGTCTATGCAATGCATTTTTTTTACTTACCTGGCTAGCTAGCTGTCTCGAGCTAAGCTGATACTGCAGTGGATCTCGATCCTGAGACGCATCTTGGTACTTCTGATGATGTGGACTTCGCCTGAAAAAAGGAAATGATGTGGAGCCTCGCTCCTCAGCCGATATGGGCTTCGCCCCCGAGCTGATATAATGATGTGGAGCCTCGCTCCTCAGCCGATATGGGCTTCGCCCCCAAGCTGATACAATGATGTGGAGCCTCGCTCCTCAGTCGATATGGGCTACGCCCCCAAGCTGATATAATGGTGTGGAGCCTCGCTCCTCAGCCGATATGGGCTTCGCCCCCAAGCTGATACAATGATGTGGAGCCTCGCTCCTCAGCCGATATGGGCTACGCCCCCAAGCTGATATAATGGTGTGGAGCCTCGCTCCTCAGCCGATATGGGCTACGCCCCCAAGCTGATATAATGGTGTGGAGCCTCGCTCCTCAGCCGATATGGGCTACGCCCCCAAGCTGATATAATGGTATGGAGCCTCGCTCCTCAGTCGATATGGGCTTCGCCCCCAAACTGATATAATGTGAGGCTTACTGCTCGCTCTTCCCTTCTTCGACCCTGCTTACACAAAAACAAACGGACACAAAAATATGCAATATAGGTTACGTGTATGCATGTATGCATGAGTTTTCTTATTTCGTTGAGTTAGGTCTTCCACTGGCGACCAAGTCTTCTCAAGCAAAGTATAACTTCAACCTGTCAACATTGATTGGTTCTGTGAATTCATTTCCCTCGAGGTCTGACAACTTCACTGCTCCATTTCCCATGACTTTCTGAACGATTAAGGTCCTTCCCAGTTTGGCCTGAATTTCCCTCTTGGATCTGCCGTCGACGGCCTCGACTGCTTAAGTACCAAATCACCTTTTCTGATCTTGGTGGGGCGTACTTTCTTGTTGAATGCCCGGGCTAGTCTCTTCTGATACAACTGCATGTGATGTAAAG